>CAOJWK010000033.1:0-111870 GCA_948455865.1 Conomelus anceps
CTGTTCTCTGCTGTAAAATCACTTCCCGGTGGTTCGGAACCCACCTAAAACTGTAGTTCAATCTCATCAATCACCATCATCCAACTCATTACCCACGCACAGGTCTCAGACCTATGTGGGCTTCATCCTCAGAAAAAAAGAAGGAACAGGCGTCTGATTGATCTATTCATGTTATTAGGTCTATGAATTTGTGTAGACCAATTAAAAACCACCGGTTTGACCGGTTAGCTACAATCTAATAAATAAAAATGTTTTATTTCCCATACAATAATATGATACATCATATAAACATAAATGGAAGTGATTACTGAGGAGGTGAAGAGTAACCTACAATTTGATACCAATTTTGCATTCTTATCTTGAGTAGTTTCCGAGTTAGGACGATTTGTAACGAAAAATTGTAATTTTTCATGTACAGTATTGGGAAAGCCTGTACTACCTTTGTACTACCTATTGGGAAAGCCTGTAGAAGTGTTACAAATTATGAGCCAAATATTACATAACTTATATGAATTTCCTCTTTCGGTTCTGTTCTGTTTCCTCAATCCCATCTAAGTTTTCATTGATTTTCTCTATTATTACTAACCACGTGAATACCCTTTGCTATCAAATAAGAATAAGAATGCTTTTATTCTGTCAAAACACGTATACATGCTATTGGAAACGTCTCAATAATCCAAAGTGTACAGTACACAGTACAATGCAAATGTCACAATAATCCACCGTCAGGCAATTATGTGTAATCATTCACCTCATTACCCACGCACAAGTCTCGGACTCATGTGGGCATCATCAGCAATAAAAAAAACAAAAAAACATGAAAATGTCAATACAAGATTAAACCAGACAGAAGCTACTGAGCACTACCACAATTAGGAAAATAATTCTCCACTGGCAGCTGGAGGAAATCTGAGAGTGAAATAGTGGATGTTTCAAAAGAAGGCTCTTTAGGTTCTGTTTAAACACACTTTCATGGGCAAATTCCTGGCAGAGTTGGGTAGTTTATTAAATAGTCTCAAGGATTGATGATTAGGACTAGTCAATAATCTTTTCAGTCTGGTGTATGGTAAATAATATCTAGAGCATGAACTTAGGGTTTGCTGGCAATGACCATATAAATTATGAGTAATATCTCTGTATTATTTTATCTTTAAGCTATTTTTCAAACTTAAGATATTTATTTTGAAATTCTGTACAATTTGTGAAATGTCGCGAATAAAGAATTTCGATTGATTGATTGATCTAACTCCAAATAACACTGTCAATGTAGGACTCTGTACCTCGCGCACAGGCTCGACCCATGCGGGGACCTTCCTTTTATAATATAATAAATTGACTTGTTAGTAACTTTCACTGTTTTCTTTCTGTTACTGTGAGCTTGTACTATTTCCTATTCATATGTTGTTGGAATAGTGTAATTTTTTATTGCTTCTATGTACTACAAAAATAATTGTGGAAGTGATAATAATTGGAAGTGATAGCCGAGTGCTATCACTGTGGCAATAAAGAATTGAATTGAAATGAGAAGAGATCTCTTTTCTGGAGAGGCAGATCTCTGATTGATTGAGGCAAGTGATAGCCGTGAGCCGTAGCAGGTATCTGTTCAATCAGGTAGAGATAAGCTGCGTTCTCCTGGGAACTCTGTAAGGGTGACCGAATAGATTAGCCAGCAAAAATACACTGTTCTCTGCTGTAAAATCACTTCCCGGTGGTTCGGAACGCACCTAAACTGTAGGTCAAGCTCATCCATCACCATCATCCAAATCATTACACACGCACAGGTCTCAGACCTATGTGGGTTTCATCCTCCAAAAAAATGGTTTATTTATTTTTTGAGGATGAAGCCCACATAGGTCTGAGACCTGTGCGTGGGTAATGAGTTGGATGATGGTGATTGATGAGTTGGACCTACAGTTTAAGGTGGGTTCCGAACCACCGGGAAGTGATTTTACAGCAGAAACAGTGTATTTTTTGTAGGCCTATCTTTTATTTTCTTGTAATATTTTTGAGGAATAAACTACTTGATTTTTTGTTTGTGTGTGTGTGTGTGTGTGTAGGCAGCGTACAGGAACAACACACTGGGCCTGCCAAAGATCTGTCCGACGTCGAGTGTTCCGGTGATTGACAGGACGACGCTGATGACGTACATGCGCCACCACCACACTCCCGCACGCATAGTCATCGCCGGCGTCGGCATCGATCATGACGCGCTTGTCGAGTCTGTCCAAAGGTAAGCAAATCGGAGACATAGGGAGACACTAATCTAATAATCTAGACTCTTAGAGCCGTATTTATGAACGTATCTTATCGAAGAAAGACTGAATAAGAGTTAAGCCTCGATGACACAGGGCTAGTTTAGTAGCTAAACGAGTAGGAAGTAGAGATGAGGCGTATTTACTGGAACAGGTATTTTTACTGAGTATTTGAACGTACGGACTAGCACCTAGTATTCGAAGAACAAAATACTCAGATATCTTTGAGTATTTCTAGTAAACTACGCGACTTCAGTACGGGCAGTGACTTCAAGTCCCCACTCCAATTTACGGAGTGGGAGTGGAGCTTTGTAATATTTGCAGTTGTACAGTAGCTATTAATAGCTCATTTCTCGTTATAGAACTATTCAACTACTCATTCACTCTTTCTCGCTCACTCTCACGCTCTCTCTCTATTCACTATACTCGATTGTAGGCGCATGCGTCTAGATTGTCTTTGGTTGCGTATGGCGTAAGCGCGTACTTTTCCAGTACAAATACTACAAGTACGAGTACTTGAGTACGAGTACTAAAAAGTAGTTTGTTACTCAAGCGTCTCAAGGTCTTGCCGTCCGCGTCTCATTTCGCTACAGCACATTTGAGAGCAACTCAATAATTAGATTCGTGCTGTATTTAACACGAGTAATAAAGATTCGTGTTGTATTTAACACGAGTAATAAAGATTCGTGTTGTATTTAACGTGAGAAACAGTACCAGTACCGCAGTACGATACTCTCTTGTACGTGTACTCTTGTACGTCTACTCTGGCAAACTGGCTAATATAAAATACTACCTAGTATTTTGGAACAGGTATTTGGAATAGGTATTAGAACGTACTAGTACTCGGAATACTTAGTATCAGAAAAACCTAGTACGACCCATCTCTAGTAGGAAGTAGAAACGTTACAAGCCATCCGTGCTTCAGCAGCCTGGCATGCCAAGTCGAATAATAGATTACTGGAACTTTTTTAAAATTATGGATTAGAGACAAAAATAGCATTGGAACGCAAATTTAAAATATGATGTTTACCAACAAGTTTAGTATTCATTAAACTTTCGTCAGAACAATTGATACGATCAGCGAAGTCCTAAGAAGAGGCTATGCATCACCACCAAAATGTTGAAGCAATCCAGCTCCTGGACAATTCAACATCAGTAAGGAGACTGTGAAGAAAGAAGCCAACATTGTGATTCAATTTAAAAAATCAGAAATATCTTGCAAGTATTGAATAGAATCAATTAGAGTGCTTCATCGTTTAAATTGAACTTGGTAATTGTGTTTTCCAGAAAATTCAAGTTATATTTTAATCAAAACATGAATTATGCTTATAAATATATGGACTTTTGTAAAAATTTAGTAATAGAGACAGTTTTGGGCTAAAAGCCTGTTGTTTCTTTACAATAAGTTGTATTTTGACTGTATCAAAAAATAAAATAAAATAAATAAAACATACCTGGTGTGACAGTGTTCAGTAGTGCTCTTAAATTTATTAGTTTAAATGTGAAATATGTAAATTAAATTTAAACAAGAAGAATCTATTGGGGTTCTTCTGGTAATAACTTCAAATTTAATAATTTACGCTAGAAAACAACTGATCTTTAGTCCTAGTACTATTAACAGTACTAGTTATATTAGACAAGAAAAAAAAACAGTTGATTGGTGTTATCACAGACAATTCAATATGTCGTCTCATCTGAGGTTTTATGTGAGCAGCCTGCGTGATTAGATGTTTCATGAATGTTGGCGTTGACCACAATAACATTATATTTGGTGTTGGCTACTCTGCTAGCGATTATTGAAAAAAGTAGACCAGCTCTCAGCTTTTTTTATGGAAAGGAGATACAGTAGTGGACTTTCTTATGGCTAGATTAGATTAGACAATATTACTTTATTCATGATAAATTTACAATTTTTTCAAATGTGTGCTTACATACAATATTTTAACATCACATGGGAAGTGATAGCCGTGTGCCGTAGCAGGTATCTGTTCAATCAGACATAAGCTACGAAATTCCTGGGCGCTCTTTGTGAGGGTGACCGATTGGATTGGCCAGCAAAAAAGACTCTGTTCTCTGCTGTAAAATCACTTCCCGGTGGTTCGAAACCCACCTAAAACTGTAGGTCCAACTAATCAATCAACATCATCCAATTCATTACCCACGCACAGGTCTCAGACCTATGTGGGCTTCATCTTCCGAAAAAAAGAAAGTAGACCTAGTTGGTACTTTTTACATTTTGTTGGAAGAATGAAAAGTGATCTAATGGGTAGAGCTAATGAAATGAAATTCTAAGTGATGCATTTACATGAAAAGGCGAAGTTTGGACAAAATTTCGTCCGTTCTAGCACTTAACCTAACACAGCACTTCTACAGGGCGAGCTGACGCTCAGATAGTAGATTCGCTGGCGAGTAACGAGTAGCACCGCCCTACGGAATTGAACACTGCTCGCCTTGGAGGAAACTCGGTCGACATGATTGATTGAAGATTTATTCCTCATAATTTCACAAATTTGTACAACAATACAATTTAGACAAAAAATACATAAATGCATATAAATATACAGAGTTTGATTTCCGTCTTATATGAATATAGGAAAGAGTCTACATAGGCAACAGTGGCCTGAGCGTAGACTCGAGTTGATTTAAACACTGGTATTTATTTTTCGTCATACTTGTAGGTTATGGACAGTTTACCAGTCAAGCAATCAATGTGGTAAACAGCTGTTTACAGAAATCAAAAACAGCTGATGTAATTTGATGATTATTACCGTACACTGTGTGGTAAAAATCATCAAATGATTATTACCGCACTCTGTGGGTGGTTGTGGCTACCACTTCACTGAAAAACCATTTGGTCGAAAGCTAGATCAGCTGATCTAGAACCATTATTGCCACATTTCACCTTGAGTTGGTGTGTTGAGGTTATGTTTGTATAACAATGATTTATAGTTTCTTATTTCAACTTATCTGCTATTTTAGACTTGTATGACGAAAAATATCGTACGTAACTCATCCGTGAAGATGTTTACCATACTCGTATGATAATACCGCACTCGACTTCGTCTCGTGCGTTAACTTATACTCGTATGTTAAACACCATTTCCCGCACTTGTAACGTAATATACTATTACATGTCACTAAATAATCAATATTCCTTTGAAACAGATTAAAAAAAACAATACAAATCCAAATTATAGAAAAATAACAGAATAGGAAAAAAATTGAATAAAAACAAATTTATAGAATACTACGATAAGTGATAATTTTGAATAGCGATTAGGATAGCTTAATTTAATTCATTACCCAAGGATAATGGAGATAAAGCTATGTAATGGACAAAAAAATACATGTAACGTTACTAATCGCTACTCGCTTAGCTACTAAACTCGCCCAGTGTCATCGACGCTTTACTTAGCGGCGATTACACTGAGCAAGTTCACAAAGTAACAAGCCAGCGAGTTGCTGTAACACTGCAAGGCGACATAGCTCCCACAACAAAGGCCAGACTTCTGATAATTTACATTAATATAAGAATTTATATAAATACGGAATTTACATAAATAAGGCAGGGAAGGCTTGTACTATTGCTACTCGCTGACTTGTCAGCTAGTAAACTCGCTAGTAAACTTTGCCTTGAAGAGTGACCGGTTGCAACGACATGACGTTGTAAGCTTTATTACCTACCTGGTGGTTCGGAACTCACTTGAAACTGTAGGTTCACCTTCCAATTATTTCCCCATTGAGTAAGCATACTCTTTTTTCTAGTTTGACACATTTCAGTCAAGTCTTCTAAAAGTTACAACCTTTCAAGTTTGCCTTTTTCCCAAATATAGAACCATTAAATTATAAGAAGTGCCCGCTATACTTCTCTGCTAACTATTTCTAAATTTAATGTTGAAGTAATAAATTGAATAATAGTTGTGTTTCAAACTCAAATCAAATGTTGGACCGTTTGAGTGGGAATCAATCTTTAAAAATTCAGTAAATGTTAAGAGGAGCAAATTATGCATTTTTTTCTTTAGTTTTCTTATCCAAATATATGATGCTATATGAATCAATCTGATGTTTTTTAATAGGCATTTTGAAGAAAACAAGCCAATCTGGGAGACTGACCTCGATGTTACCGAGTTGAAACATTCAGAGCGGCTAAAAGCTGATAACTCAATAGCTCAGTACACTGGAGGCCTCATCAAGGTAATACATAATTGAATTATATTCTGTTGAAATTATCTACTACTATGCTTGTTTGTGTATGAACAATAATTTAATTCCTATTAGTTTATTCTAGTTTCTTTAGAAGATAGAGTTATTTTAATTGTCATATTTTAGATGTACTTGTTATCAAATAAACAAGAGAACCATTCTGTTCAAAGAACGATACAAAAATCTTCTTCTCCTCCTTCTTCTCCTCCTCCTCCTCTTCCTTCTCCTCCTCCTCCTCCTGTTCTTCCTCCTTCTCTACCTTATTCCTTTTCTTCTCCCCCACCACCTAATCCTCCTGTTCCTCCTCCTACTACTCTTCCTCCTCCTTCTCCTCCACCACTTCCCTTTGATTTTCCCCCTCCTACCTTTTCTTCTCCTCCCCCACCACCTTTTCCCCTTCCTTTTCCTCCTTCTTCTCCACCTACTCCCTTTTCTTCTACTCCACCACCTTCTCATTCTCCTGTTCCTCCTACTTTTCCTCCTTCTCTCCTCCTGTTCTCCCTCCTCCTTCACCTTCTCTTTCTTTCATCTTTATTTTCTTTTTCTTCTCTACCTTCTTCTGTTCTCCTCCTTCTTCCTCTCCTCTATTTCTCTATTGTTTATTCAACTTTTCTTGTATTTGTGTGATATGTAACTTTCTTCTCCTACTCCCCCTCCTATTCCTCCACCGGCTCATCCTTACTCTTCTCTTTCCATCATCCTCCTCCTCCTCCTCCTCCTCCTCCTTTTCTTCTTCCTCCTCCTCCTCCTTTTCTTCTTCCTCTTCCTCCTTCACTTACTTCTTCTCCTCCTATTTCTTCTCCTCCAACTCCTTCTCCTTCTTTTTCTCCTCTTCCATCTTTTTCTCTTTACCTCCTCCTCCTCTTCCTGCTCCTCCTCCTCTATTTCTCTGTTCTCCTTCTTCATTCTTTTCTTCACCTACTTCTCCTCCTCTACGTCCTACTCCTACTACTCCTTCTCCTCCACCACCTCCTCCATCTTCTCTTATCCCTCATTTTCCTCCTCCCACTCCTTCTCATCCTCGCCCCTCACTCCTCCTCTTTCCGCTCCTACTCCTTTTCCTCCTTCATCGTCTCTATCTTCCTCAACTTTTCCTCTTTCTCCTCCCTCTTCTTTTATTTAATCAAATTGTTTGTTTATTCAAATTTTATTGTATTAAAGTGATATGCAGTGTGAACACATGTATGAGTGTGAAGACAATTTTTTGTATTTGAATTTGGCAATTGTGTTTGGTGCAGGAGGAATGCGAGACTCTCAAATTAATACTGAGACGAAGTTGTCACAACCACATTTATTAAAAATAGTGAGATACTAGATTAGGTTGTTACTCCATTATCAATCTCAAACAAACTGAGAGATTCTCTCCCTCAACCGCCATCTCCCACTACTCCTCATACCTCTTCTCTATTTCTCTATTGTTCATTCGTGTTTCTTTGTATTGGTGTGTGTGTGGGTGTGTGTGAAGACAATTAAATATGAATTTTGCGAATTGTGTTTGGTGCAGGAGGAATGCGAGATTCCGCAGTACGTGGGTCCGTCGGGGCTTCCCGAGCTGGCGCACGTGGTTGTGGGCATGGAGGGCGTTTCACACCAGGATGCCGATTTCGTGCCGATTTGTGTGCTGAACATGATGATGGGCGGCGGCGGCTCGTTCAGTGCCGGTGGCCCCGGAAAGGGCATGTACACACGGCTCTACACGAATGTTCTCAACAGGTCAGTGTGCACTGTCCTCGATCTATTCTCCTATTTATTTGTGTAATCTATCAAATCAAAATTTATTAATCAATAACATAATAATTACAACATAATAATTACAAAAACCTTTTAGTTATACTTGATGAATACAGAATATGTTATACCAATAATTCACCTTTAGAAACCCCACTATAAAAACTATGTGTAGGGGTATATGAGTCTGTTAATATTATCTTTTTTAAAAATGCTATATAATACCTAGTTAAAAATAGTAGTTTATGCAACGATTTTATTTTGACCCTTATTAAGGCACGAGTTAGATGTAAGTTATAACACGAGCGAATGCGAGTGTTATAAATATCTCACGAGTGCTTTAATGGCCAAATAAAATCGTTGCATACACTATTTTATCTACGACCACTAGTATACATTTAATTAAAACAATTTCATTTTACCTGTGACTGTCAGAGATACCTAACCTCTCATCTCAAATACGAGAAGTTATAGTAGATTGTTAGGTTAAAGCAGCTGGTGTAGCAGTTTGATCAAATCAGCTAATAGTTTCACAATATTGAATTACGATATTGATTCCATCAAAAATGCTTCTGATTGGTCCAGAACCCGTGTTATAATGTAGAACCTGTACTATAATGAGCTCATTATGCAACGGGTTTCAAAAAGCATTTCGAAAAGACAGCTGTTTTGGCATCAATTGTGAAACTGTAATGTATACATTATGACATGGTCGTAGATAAAATCAAAAATGAAGTGAGATGTGTTAGTACATGTTACGTAATTAACAAAATTAATAATGTTAAAAAATAATAAACCACCTAGAGTTATAGAAAATGGATACTTGATATTAATTATTAAAATATCGTAGTAATACAAGAAAATAATAAATGCAAACAAAAATATAATAATTCAGTAATATAATAGTATAGTATATAATCATATAGTAGTTTTGTGAACAGCAGACCTCACGCCCAATAATAAGGGTGCTTGCACAGAGGAACATACTCCATGTACTCAATGATAAATGCCCATCTCAAAATTAAACACAATTATCATACCTAACCCTTAATTTAATTTGCATAGTCAAATAATATGTGAGCTCACTTACCCAAGATATTTGCACTCTCACCCAAATATTACTCACACCTACTCTAGTACATGGGTTACCATGGTTGAGTAGGTTAACTTACATCTACTTCTAATTGCTAGATATCTGTGTTGTTTTTTTAGTTTTGTAGTTAGCCTAATATTTTATACGCATGTAATTTTTGTTTACTTTAATTTTTTTAAGGAAGGAAATAAAAAAATTAATTATTTATTTATAGTCAATTTGATGTCTGTTTTCCACAATGTCGTTCTGCATCACACCACCAAGACTGTGTTCCTATTTTCCAGACTGCTGATTGCTCAAATCAGATTTAACATGTCTGATGAATGAATTTATAGAACAGCATTGGTACAGTGTGTATAATATTATCATTTACTTAGTAATTACATGTTATTTTATTTTATTGGAATTTTAGAAATGATTTTTTTCTCACAAACGAATAAATGTTACTCTTATGAATGGCAACTTAATTCATTCACATGAAGGCTCAACCAAAGGACAAGATAGCTCTCTTTATATCTGACTAGCTGGCCCGACGCGCGTTGCTGCGTTCTCATAAAAAATTCTTGATTTTATTATTTGTCACCTCCCACTGAGGTTACATTTCAAATTTCAACCTTCTAGGAATATTAGGGAAGAAGTTAGTCCTAGGGCTCTTCCAGCTGATCAGAGAGGCCTCCTTCGTTGTTTTGTTACACAGTAAGACCTTACTCACCACCTCTCAATGAACATTTCAAATTTAAACCTCCCACGAATATTAGGGTAGAAGCTAGGTTTTTTATTTTATTATTCGCCACCTCCCACTGAGAATATATTTCAAATTTCTAGCTGCATTGGTTAACAGATGTCATCAACCCGGCATAATTACATTTCATCATACCCAGTCATATGTTTCCTACATACTGCAAGGCTCCGACTGTACGGTATCCTACATGCAAAGTTTTTGCGTTCCAGACAGCGTAAAGAACGTAAGGCCCCGCTAAGGGGCCTGCCATATGATTAAAAACTGTTGACTTCTATCAGCTGTTTGGCCGGCAAGTTCAGTAGGTTAGGTGAATGATGATTTGCAAAACACACAAACAGCTTGTCCATCGAAACAGCGTGTACAGCAGATCGAAAAATTTCAAATTATTTTCCATATGATTAAAAGATTCCAGTAAGCTAGCTAGCCATGTACCCGTGCTTTGCGTAGGCAAAAATTTAACCCCCTAAAACACCCCTAAAATTGCGAATTTTGAAAAATCCTTTCTTATTGCACGGTGAAATCCTATAAGGATTGTTCATACGAAATTTCAAGTTCATAGGCCTAGTAGTTTTGGCTCTGCGTTGATGAGTGAGTCAGGGTATCATCCTTTTATAGATAGAGATTCCGATTGCATATAATGCAGAACCTCATTTTAAAAATCGTATGTTTTCTATAGAAGAAATCCTAAGGGCCTTTCGGTTTTTTCCATTTTATATTCTTTAAATGCAATCAAATTTTGAAAATCCTTACATATACAACGCTGGGCACTCCTTAAAGGAAGATCCATGCAAAATGTCATAGAATCTGTTCCATCCGTTCAGCCGTAAATGCGTTACAAACAGGCAAATGCAAAACGATCGGCTTGATACAGGAACCTCGCTTCGTTCGGTCAATAAGGGAGAGTAGGAGGGTGTGTGTGTGTGTGTGTGTGTATGTATGCATGCCAGTCTTACGGATTTCACAAAACCAGCAATGATGTGGAACACTAAATTTGTTACCAAGCTTCTTCTAAACTCGATTCAGTACACCTTGAAACCCAATTTTTTATTCAGACTTTTCAAAAATTATGTTCAAATTTCACTTATGGGCACTGCTACTGTTTTAAAATGTGTTTAGATGCAGGAAGCTCAAAGAACAATATGATACATCTCCACGATGCAAAAGCCACAAGCCAAAGCAACACATTTGTTCCGTAACAATATTGCAGCTCCTAATTCATTTTTTGGAATTGTATTGACATTGGCGGTTGAAATTCAAAATTCACATGTTTAATTTAAAAATCCCGTTGCAAAGCACGGGTAAGCCACTAGTTTTCAATATTTCAATTATAATAACAAGTGATTACTTGTAAGTAAATACTAATTAATATTATTCTATGAATTCATTCATCCAACATGGTAAATCTGATCGGATTTGAGCTTTTCGATTCATTTATTTCAAGTTTTTGATGTTTTAGAAATTGGACTGTAGCATGTGTATGTTTAAAAATTGGACTGTGGCATCTGTATTGACAAAAGTATAATAATTGTTGCAGTTTCTATCTCTAAAATAACGCTGGCAACACTTGAATTTATCACTTGCACTTTATTAACACAAATTATCCGCAACTCACACTGTTCAGTTATTTCTTACACAAAATAATGAAATCAGAAGAAGATAAATCGATATTGTTCAACTGATAAAGAGTTTTCAATATTACTGTACAGAAATCAATCACTGTCCAAAAGGCCGATCTAATATTAAATAATAACTGTCTAAAAAACTGTTCAATAATTCAAGAAGAAGCGTCTAATACATAACAGTTGAAACTCTGCAAGCACTGTATAAACTGTCAAGTGAGCCTGAACAATAATCTGTCACAAAATACTGCGATTAACACTACAGACAACGAAAGTTCATTATCACAGTTTGTAATAGCGCCAACGGGATTGCACTGTTTATATTAACGGAAACGGGAACTGTCACTACTGCCACTTATCGCATTAAAGATCGAATTGCAACTGAACTGACTTTTACCTACGCGCTCGCTTTAAATAGGTAGGTTTTTCAAAAATCCAGAAAGACGGAGATTTTTCTATTGAAATGTAAATAAACAGATAAGGACTCTCGCATTTTCCACAATATTCTATAAAATTCCATTAAATTCTACAAAGTTCTAATTAAATATCATAAAACTGTCAAAAAGTAAACTACAAGGCGAAGAGAAGAGTTATTAATTGCTCCCGGAAATCAATATTGACACAGCTGTTGACGCTGAAAATCACTGTTCCTTCTATCTCCACAACAATAAGGTGTATCTTGTTTTGGATTTAATAGTTTTTTCTTGGCTTTAGGTACCACTGGATGTTCAGTGCAACTGCTTACAATCACTCGTACGCGGACAGCGGCGTGTTCTGCGTGCATGCCAGTGCTCCTCCTCCCTACGTCAGGGACATGCTCGATGTCCTCCTCAAAGAGTTCGCATCCATGGCACAATCTGTGTCAGACACTGAGCTCAGGGTAAGCTACATCTAGCGCAATTTCACTATAGAATACACAATTAACCAGTTTGACTTTCTTATACAGTATTTCACATGCGGTGAGCGTGGTGTTCAAGTGATCGTGATGTTCAGTCACGACCGCTCAAGACTGCGCTTGGATGGGTGACCGTGCTTCAATGACTTGATGTTACAAGCTTTATTATCACTTACCCGGTGGTTCGGAACCCACCTAAAACAGTAGGTCCACCATGTTCCCCGTAACATGGCACAAACGGCGAGGTGGAACTACCCGTAAGGATCTCCCCACCATTAAAGGCCATACGCTTATTATTACAGTATTTCAACCTTGCATTTCCTACTTTATATTCTTATGTTTTTTTCTATCTACTGTAGTTTGAATTATTAGTTAGTTTTTGTAGTTTAGTTGTAGTACGTACTGTACCTAGTTTGACTTTATTTCTTATATTTCAACTTCGCATTTTCTACCATATATTCTTATGTGTTTTTTATCTATTTAGAATTATTTGTAAGTTTTTGTATTTTAGTTGTAGTGCGTACTGTACCTAGTTTGACTTTCTTTCTTATATTTCAACTTTACATCTCCTACCTTATATTCTTATGTTCTTTCTATCTACTGTAGTTTGAATTATTAATTAGTTTTAGTGTAGTTTAGTTGTAGTGCGTACTGTACCTTATTTGGACTTTGTTCTATATATTTTTTCAGAGGATGAAGCCCACATAGGTCTGAGACCTGTGAGTGGGTAATGAATTGGATGATGGTGATTGATGAGTTGGACCTACAGTTTTAGGTGGTTTCCGAACCACCGGGAAGTGATTTTACAGCAGAGAACAGTGTCTTTTTGATGGCCAATCCAATCGTTCACCCTTTCAAGAGGGCCCAGGAGTTTCGTAGCTTATCTCTGATTGAACAGATACCTGCTACGGCACTCGGCTATCACTTCCCCTCAGGTCCAACTCATCATTCACCATCATCCAACTCATTACCCACGCACAGGTCTCAGACCTATGTGGGCTTCATCCTCTGAAAGAAAGAAAGACCTTGAGTAGGTTCATTTATACTATACAAATTTACTTTTGATGACTATTAGTTGGATTTTATTTATAAGTTTTATTTTCTAATTTATTAATTTTTATTTATTTATTTATTACAGAGAGCGAAAACACAGCTACAGTCAATGCTCTTGATGAACTTGGAAGCCCGACCAGTGGTGTTTGAAGATATAGCCAGGCAGGTGCTGGCCACGGGACACCGCAAGCATCCCAGTGTGTTCATACAAGCCATAGGTCAGTACACTAATACAACATCATTCCATATTTCAATGTAAGAGATTAAGAAAGCAAGGTTCCGACAAATTTATATCTATATAATAAGAGAGTAGCGGTGTGTGTTTATTTTTTTGTCTTACGCATTTCATATAAACGGCAACGATTTGGAACACTAAATTTCGCACAAAACTTCCTCTAAACTTGATTCAGTGCACCTGGAAGCCCGATTTCAGATTTTCCTTCCAGTCTTTTCAAAATTAATGTTCAAATTTCACTTGCTAGATTAAATTACAAAAAGTTACTTATTACAGCTTTCCATGGGCTCTTACTGTCACATATTAGGTATGCTATCGTAGTATGGGGTAACTCATCAAAATAAAACATTGATTGAGTGTTTGTAAACGATAATCAATTAGACCAGGAAGAAAAAATTGCATTTCTAGGAGTTATGTTGGATAGACGATTGACCTGGACTCCATACATTGAGAAAATATGTAGTAAAATTTCATCTGGGGTATTTGTCCTGCGACAGCTCGCTAGATTGAATGACAAAAAGTTACTTTTTACAGCTTACCATGGGCTCTTACTGTCACATATTAGGTATGCTATCTTAGTATGGGGTAACTCATCAAAGCAAAATCTTGATAGGGTGTTTAAGATCCAAAAGAAAGTTGTTATGTGTATGGGAAGAGTTAATAGATTAGATTCATGTAGGCCGTTGTTTAAGAGGCTTGGTCTCCTAACTGTACCCTGCTTATATGTGTATGGAGCTACCTTATATGTAAAAAAAGAGTGATATTAACCAAAATCTTGACGTACACGATTATAATACAAGAGGTCGAGGAAAGTGACACTTGGTGAGTCACAATAGTAGCTTATTCAAACAAAAACCTAGTTTTGTAGGAAACTCTACAACAAGCTATTGTAGTCTTTAAAGAGTCTTAAAAATATTTAAAAGAACAAAATATTTATCTGATAAAGTGTTTTTTAGTGTACAAGAATTCCTTTCACATCAAAATTAAGCCTCACCCCAACTAATTGATATAGTAATTATGGTAACTAGTGTATAAGAGAATAATTGTTGATCTGACTTGTCTTATAATCCTTAACTGGAGTCTCCATGACGTAATCTACAAAAAAAAAAACCTAGTCATATTTTATACAACTGTACAACAAGCTACCGCAGTCTTTAAAGAGTCTTGAAAATATAGAAATATTTTTAAAACAATTGACAAAAAATTTAGTTGATGAAGCTTTTTATAGTGTACAAGAGTTCCTTTCATATCAAAATTAAGCTTCAGCTCAAATAATTGATATAGTAATTATGGTAACTAGTTTAAAGGATTGTGTGATTATTAATCTGACTTGTCTTAACTGGAGTCTCCAAGACGTAATCTACAAAAAAAACCTTATGGGCACTATTGTATCACAAATTTTATCGCCTGCGGCTCTTGTATAATGCATTTCTCTCATGAAGCAAAGAGGTACTTTTTCACTAGTTACTTCAAATACTTTTTTTAATCACTCAAATAAAAATATGAAAAACATAGAATACACTAAATTTCAAGTTTTTTTTGTAGATTACGTCTTGGAGACTCCAGTTAAGGAGTATAAGACAAGTCAGATCAACACTAGATATCATAATTACTTCAATTAGTTGAGGTGAGGCTTAATTTTGATGTGAAAGGAACTCTTGTACACTATAAAAAGCTTTATCAACTAAATATTTCTTCAATTGTTTTTTAAATATTTCTATATTTTCAAGACTCTTCAAAAACTGCGGTAGCTTGTTGTAGAATTTCCTACCAATATAACTAGGTTTTTGTTTGAATAAGCTACTATTGTGACTCACCAAGTGATAATCTCCTCGGCTTCTTGTATTATAATCATGTACATCAAGATTTTGGTTAATATCATTCGTTTTTACATATAAAGTAGCTTCATACACATATAAGCAGGGTACAGTTAGGAGACCACGTCTCTTGAACGACGGCCTACATGAATCTAATCTATTTACGCTTTCTATACACCTAACCGCTTTCTTTTGGATCTTAAACACCCTATCAAGATTTTGTTTTGATGAATTACCCCATACTAAGATAGCATACCTAATATGTGACAGTAAGAGCCCATGGTAAGCTGTAAAAAGTAACTTTTTGTCATTCAATCTAGCGAGCTGTCGTGCATTCCTCATTAGGCTATAGCCTGTGTGGAGGAATGGTTCGTTACACAATAGTTATTAGTGTAACTAGTGCGCAAAGTATCTCTTTGCTGCATGAGAGGAATGCATTATGCACGAGCTGAAGGCGAGTGCGGAATAGTTTATCGCGTGTGTGTAGCAGATACTTTCAGCACAAGTTACACATTAAATTTCTCCTACAGTTGGTACACCAGGAGTGCGGCAAAGTAAAATAGTGCAGGATAATTATTATAGTATGCAAAACAGCTGAATCCTGCACTATTTTACTTTGCCGCACTCCTGGTGTACCAACTGTAGGAGAAATTTAATGTGTAACTTGTGCTGAAAGTATCTTTGCTACACACACGCGAGAAATAGTTCGCACTCGCCTTCAGCTCATGAACACTCATGCAATAGAGCTACTTTGCGCACTAATTACACAAATAACTATTGTGTAAGGAACCATTCCTCCTCACAGGCTATAGCCTAATGAGGAATACACTAATTATTAGTGCATAAATAGCTTCTTTGTTGGGTGCATAAATAGCTGCACATTAGGAAAATAACTATTTTATTTGTTAGATCTGTTTATCTGCAGTGTAGTGTTTGTAGCAGTAAATATTTGATATTTTTGTTGCAGAATCGGTGACAGCTGGGGACATAGAACGAGTGACGCAGCGTTTGCTGCGCAGTCAGCCAGCTGTGGCTGCACGCGGCGCGGTTCAAAAACTGCCAGCGCTGCAAGACATACAGGCTGCGCTGCTTGACTCCGGTACTTCTTTTAATCAGCGTCGCAGTCGGCTGTTCACGCCCAAATAATCAAATGGATAATGTACTCTGTTTAGCGCTTACCATCAAAATAAAACATTTCTTTTGTTCACTGCTTGTGTTGTCAATTTTTACTTATCAACTTGAAATTATTTGACAATAATTTAACTGAGAAAAATACGTTCATTGAAACACTCACATTTTGTTATTGTACTATTGTTTCGCTCTATTGAAGAGCATCATCAGACTGCACTTTTGTTGTCAGTTTTTCTAATTATTTATATTAATAATTTAAGAAATAATTTCATGTGAAACACTTGTGTAACTATTACTTCGCTGGTACCTGCTGGCTCCACAACATAGCGAAACGATTGCAGTACAACAAAGTTTGAGTATCAAACATAATTTCAAAATATAAGTATTTTATCAGAATAATTATTTGTTAAAGGGAAGAAGATGGAACTAAAGTCCCCGAGAAAATACTTCCATCACAGCCCAAGATGTCAGAGAGAGAGGTCCGATGCTCTATCCCTTACAATTCACTCCCACCACATAGCAGCATTTACTCCCCTGCATTTACTCTCTCTCTCTAATTCTCAGCGCTCGCCACCAGCATATGTTTTTTGAGGCAAAAAATAAAAATCTTTCTGATTTGGTTGATATTTGGTACACAGGTAGGGCTTAGCCTAAGAAGTGATGACACCGAATTTGGCGCTTCTAGCTATCACACAGGGTGAGTAATTGAACTAGAAAAAATAAAGCTATATTTTCAATTGCTCATAACTCCAGAATGAGAGCGAATTTCTCCAATTTGAAGACATATTCTTGAAGGTCTCTTCAAGGACTATCAACCACCACAGTTTGAGCAATTTTCATTTTTTGAAAATTTACGATAAAAACCATGGACTATTATACATCAGGTGTTTTTTGAGGCAAAAAATAAAAACCTTTCAGATTTGGTTGATATTTGGTACACAGGTAGGGCTTAGCCTAAGATGTGATGACACCAAATTTGGCGCTTCTAGCTATCACACAGGGTGAGTACTTAAACTAGAAAAATTAAGCTATATTTTCAATTGCTTATAACTCCTGAATGAGAGCGAATTTCTCCAATTTGAAGACATATTCTTGAAGGTCTCTTCAAGGACTATCAACCACCATAGTTTGAGCAATTTTCATTTTTCGAAAATTTTCGATAAAAACCAGGTGTTTTTTGAGGCAAAAATAAAAATCTTTCTGATTTGGTTGATATTTGGTACACAGGTAGGGCTTAGCCTAAGAAGTGATGACACCAAATTTGGCGCATCTAGCTATCACACAGGGTGAGTAATTAAACTAGAAAAAATAAAGCTATATTTTCAATTGCTCATAACTCCTGAATGAGAGCGAATTTCTCCAATTTGAAGACATATTCTTGAAGGTCTATTCAAGGACTATCAACCACCACAGTTTGAGCAATTTTCATTTTTTGAAAATTTTCGATAAAAACCATGGACTATACATCAGGTGTTTTTTGAGCCAAAGAATAAAAATCTTTCTGATTTGGTTGATATTTGGTACACAGGTAGGGCTTAGCCTAAGAAGTGATGACACCAAATTTGGCGCTTCTAGCTATCACACAGGGTGAGTAATTAAACTAGGAAAAATAAAGCTATATTTTCAATTGCTCATAACTCCTGAATGAGAGCGAATTTCTCCAATTTGAAGACATATTCTTGAAGGTCTCTTCAAGGACTATCAACCACCACAGTTTGAGCAATTTTAATTTTTTGAAAATTTTCGATAAAAACCATGGACTATACATCAGGTGTTTTTTGAGGCAAAAAATAAAAATCTTTCTGATTTGGCCGATATTTGGTACACAGGTAGGGCTTAGCCTAAGAAGTGATGACACCAAATTTGGCGCTTCTAGCTATCACACAGGGTAAGTAATTAAACTAGAAAAAATAAAGCTATATTTTCAATTGCTCATAACTCCTGAATGAGAGCGAATTTCTCCAATTTGAAGACATATTCTTGAAGGTCTCTCCAAGGACTTTCAACCACCACAGTTTGAGCAATTTTAATTTTTTGAAAATTTTCGATAAAAACCATGGACTATACATCAGGTGTTTTTTGAGGCAAAAAATAAAAATCTTTCTGATTTGGTTGATATTTGGTACACAGGTAGGGCTTAGCCTAAGAAGTGATGACACCAAATTTGGCGCTTCTAGCTATCACACAGGGTGAGTAATTAAACTAGAAAAAATAAAGCTATATTTTCAATTGCTCATAACTCCTGAATGAGAGCGAATTTCTCCAATTTGAAGACATATTCTTGAAGGTCTCTTCAAGGACTATCAACCACCACAGTTTGAGCAATTTTAATTTTTTGAAAATTTTCGATAAAAACCATGGACTATCAGGTGTTTTTTGAGGCAAAAAATAAAAATCTTTCTGATTTGGTTGATATTTGGTACACAGGTAGGGCTTAGCCTAAGAAGTGATGACACCAAATTTGGCGCTTCTAGCTATCACACAGGGTAAGTAATTAAACTAGAAAAAATAAAGCTATATTTTCAATTGCTCATAACTCCTGAATGAGAGAGAATTTCTCCAATTTGAAGACATATTCTTGGACTATCATATCTTGGACATATCCTCTTCAAGGACTATCAACCATCACAGTTTGAGCAATTTTCATTTTTTGAAAATTTTCGATAAAAACCATGGACTATACTCAGGTGTTTTTTGAGGCAAAAAATAAAAACCTTTCAGATTTGGTTGATATTTGGTACACAGGTAGGGCTTAGCTCAAGAAGTGATGAAACCAAATTTGGCGCTTCTAGCTATCACACAGGGTGAGTAATTAAACTAGAAAAAATAAAGCTATATTTTCAATTGCTCATAACTCCTGAATGAGAGCGAATTTCTCCAATTTGAAGACATATTCTTGAAGGTCTCTTCAAGGACTATCAACCACCACAGTTTGAGCAATTTAAATTTTTTGAAAATTTTCGATATAACCATGGACTATACATCAGGTGTTTTTTGAGGCAAAAAATAAAAATCTTTCTGATTTGGCTGATATTTGGTACACAGGTAGGGCTTAGCCTAAGAAGTGATGACACCAAATTTGGCGCTTCTAGCTATCACACAGGGTAAGTAATTAAACTAGAAAAAATAAAGCTATATTTTCAATTGCTCATAACTCCTAAATGAGAGCGAATTTCTCCAATTTGAAGACATATTCTTGAAGGTCTCTTCAAGGACTATCAACCACCACAGTTTGAGCAATTTTAATTTTTTGAAAATTTTCGATAAAAACCATGGACTATACATCAGGTGTTTTTTGAGGCAAAAAATAAAAATCTTTCTGATTTGGTTGATATTTGGTACACAGGTAGGGCTTAGCCTAAGAAGTGATGACACCAAATTTGGCGCTTCTAGCTATCACACAGGGTAAGTAATTAAACTAGAAAAAATAAAGCTATATTTTCAATTGCTCATAACTCCTGAATGAGAGCGAATTTCTCCAATTTGAAGACATATTCTTGAAGGTCTCTTCAAGGACTATCAACCACCACAGTTTGAGCAATTTTCATTTTTTGAAAATTTTCGATAAAAACCATGGACTATACATCAGGTGTTTTTTGAGGCAAAAAATAAAAATCTTTCTGATTTGGTTGATATTTGGTACACAGGTAGGGCTTAGCCTAAGAAGTGATGACACCAAATTTGGCGCTTCTAGCTATCACACAGGGTGAGTAATTAAACTAGAAAAAATAAAGCTATATTTTCAATTGCTCATAACTCCTGAATGAGAGCGAATTTCTCCAATTTGAAGACATATTCTTGAAGGTCTCTTCAAGGACTATCAACCACCATAGTTTGAGCAATTTTCATTTTTTGAAAATTTTCGATAAAAACCATGGACTATATACATCAGGTGTTTTTTGAGGCAAAAAATAAAAATCTTTCAGATTTGGTTGATATTTGGTACACAGGTAGGGCTTAGCCTAAGAAGTGATGACACCAAATTTGGCGCTCCTAGCTATCACACAGGGTGAGTAATTAAACTAGAAAAAATAAAGCTATATTTTCAATTGCTCATAACTCCTGAATGAGAGCGAATTTCTCCAATTTGAAGACATATTCTTGAAGGTCTCTTCAAGGACTATCAACCACCACAGTTTGAGCAATTTTCATTTTTTGAAAATTTTCGATAAAAACCACGGACTATACATCAGGTGCTATATTTTCAATTGCTCATAACTCCTGAATGAGAGCGAATTTCTCCAATTTGAAGACATATTCTTGAAGGTCTCTTCAAGGACTATCAACCACCACAGTTTGAGCAATTTTCATTTTTTTAAAATTTTCGATAAAAACCACGGACTATACATCAGGTGCTATATTTTCAATTGCTCATAACTCCTGAATGAGAGCGAATTTCTCCAATTTGAAGACATATTCTTGAAGGTCTCTTCAAGGACTATCAACCACCACAGTTTGAGCAATTTTTATTTTTTGAAAATTTTCGATAAAAACCACGGACTATACATCAGGTGCTATATTTTCAATTGCTCATAACTCCTGAATGAGAGCGAATTTCTCCAATTTGAAGACATATTCTTGAAGGTCTCTTCAAGGACTATCAACCACCACAGTTTGAGCAATTTTCATTTTTTGAAAATTTTCGATAAAAACCACGGATTTCGATAAAAACCTATACATCAGGTGTTTTTTGAGGCAAAAAATAAAAATCTTTCTGATTTGGTTGATATTTGGTACACAGGTAGGGCTTAGCCTAAGAAGTGATGACACCAAATTTGGCGCTTCTA
This sequence comes from Conomelus anceps, assembly GCA_948455865.1. NCBI lineage: Eukaryota > Metazoa > Arthropoda > Insecta > Hemiptera > Delphacidae > Conomelus > Conomelus anceps. Next base: position 21,556 of record CAOJWK010000033.1, read on the forward strand.
GCTATCACACAGGGTGAGTAATTAAACTAGAAAAAATAAAGCTATATTATCAATTGCTCATAACTCCTGAATGAGAGCGAATTTCTCCAATTTGAAGACATATTCTTGAAGGTCTCTTCAATGACTATCAACCATCACAGTTTGAGCAATTTTCATTCTTTGAAAATTTTCGATAAAAACCATGGACTATACATCAGGTGTTTTTTGAGGCAAAAAATAAAAATCTTTCTGATTTGGTTGATATTTGGTACACAGGTAGGGCTTAGCCTAAGAAGTGATGACACCAAATTTGGCGCTTCTAGCTATCACACAGGGTGAGTAATTAAACTAGAAAAAATAAAGCTATATTTTTAATTGCTCATAACTCCTGAATGAGAGCGAATTTCACCAATTTGAAGACATATTCTTGAAGGTCTCTTCAAGGACTATCAACCACCACAGTTTGAGCAATTTTAATTTTTTGAAAATTTTCGATAAAAACCATGGACTATACATCAGGTGTTTTTTGAGGCAAAAAATAAAAATCTTTCTGATTTGGTTGATATTTGGTACACAGGTAGGGCTTAGCCTAAGAAGTGATGACACCAAATTTGGCGCTTCTAGCTATCACACAGGGTAAGTAATTAAACTAGAAAAAATAAAGCTATATTTTCAATTGCTCATAACTCCTGAATGAGAGAGAATTTCTCCAATTTGAAGACATATTCTTGGACTATCATATCTTGGACATATCCTCTTCAAGGACTATCAACCATCACAGTTTGAGCAATTTTCATTTTTTGAAAATTTTCGATAAAAACCATGGACTATACTCAGGTGTTTTTTGAGGCAAAAAATAAAAACCTTTCAGATTTGGTTGATATTTGGTACACAGGTAGGGCTTAGCTCAAGAAGTGATGAAACCAAATTTGGCGCTTCTAGCTATCACACAGGGTGAGTAATTAAACTAGAAAAAATAAAGCTATATTTTCAATTGCTCATAACTCCTGAATGAGAGCGAATTTCTCCAATTTGAAGACATATTCTTGAAGGTCTCTTCAAGGACTATCAACCACCACAGTTTGAGCAATTTAAATTTTTTGAAAATTTTCGATATAACCATGGACTATACATCAGGTGTTTTTTGAGGCAAAAAATAAAAATCTTTCTGATTTGGCTGATATTTGGTACACAGGTAGGGCTTAGCCTAAGAAGTGATGACACCAAATTTGGCGCTTCTAGCTATCACACAGGGTAAGTAATTAAACTAGAAAAAATAAAGCTATATTTTCAATTGCTCATAACTCCTAAATGAGAGCGAATTTCTCCAATTTGAAGACATATTCTTGAAGGTCTCTTCAAGGACTATCAACCACCACAGTTTGAGCAATTTTAATTTTTTGAAAATTTTCGATAAAAACCATGGACTATACATCAGGTGTTTTTTGAGGCAAAAAATAAAAATCTTTCAGATTTGGTTGATATTTGGTACACAGGTAGGGCTTAGCCTAAGAAGTGATGACACCAAATTTGGCGCTTCTAGCTATCACACAGGGTAAGTAATTAAACTAGAAAAAATAAAGCTATATTTTCAATTGCTCATAACTCCTGAATGAGAGCGAATTTCTCCAATTTGAAGACATATTCTTGAAGGTCTCTTCAAGGACTATCAACCACCACAGTTTGAGCAATTTTCATTTTTTGAAAATTTTCGATAAAAACCATGGACTATACATCAGGTGTTTTTTGAGGCAAAAAATAAAAATCTTTCTGATTTGGTTGATATTTGGTACACAGGTAGGGCTTAGCCTAAGAAGTGATGACACCAAATTTGGCGCTTCTAGCTATCACACAGGGTGAGTAATTAAACTAGAAAAAATAAAGCTATATTTTCAATTGCTCATAACTCCTGAATGAGAGCGAATTTCTCCAATTTGAAGACATATTCTTGAAGGTCTCTTCAAGGACTATCAACCACCATAGTTTGAGCAATTTTCATTTTTTGAAAATTTTCGATAAAAACCATGGACTATATACATCAGGTGTTTTTTGAGGCAAAAAATAAAAATCTTTCAGATTTGGTTGATATTTGGTACACAGGTAGGGCTTAGCCTAAGAAGTGATGACACCAAATTTGGCGCTCCTAGCTATCACACAGGGTGAGTAATTAAACTAGAAAAAATAAAGCTATATTTTCAATTGCTCATAACTCCTGAATGAGAGCGAATTTCTCCAATTTGAAGACATATTCTTGAAGGTCTCTTCAAGGACTATCAACCACCACAGTTTGAGCAATTTTCATTTTTTGAAAATTTTCGATAAAAACCACGGACTATACATCAGGTGCTATATTTTCAATTGCTCATAACTCCTGAATGAGAGCGAATTTCTCCAATTTGAAGACATATTCTTGAAGGTCTCTTCAAGGACTATCAACCACCACAGTTTGAGCAATTTTCATTTTTTGAAAATTTTCGATAAAAACTACGGACTATACATCAGGTGTTTTTTGAGGCAAAAAATAAAAATCTTTCTGATTTGGTTGATATTTGGTACACAGGTAGGGCTTAGCCTAAGAAGTGATGACACCAAATTTGGCGCTTCTAGCTATCACACAGGGTGAGTAATTAAACTAGAAAAAATAAAGCTATATTTTTAATTGCTCATAACTCCTGAATGAGAGCGAATTTCACCAATTTGAAGACATATTCTTGAAGGTCTCTTCAAGGACTATCAACCACCACAGTTTGAGCAATTTTAATTTTTTGAAAATTTTCGATAAAAACCATGGACTATACATCAGGAGTTTTTTGAGGCAAAAAATAAAAATCTTTCTGATTTGGTTGATATTTGGTACACAGGTAGGGCTTAGCCTAAGAAGTGATGACACCAAATTTGGCGCTTCTAGCTATCACACAGGGTGAGTAATTAAACTAGAAAAAATAAAGCTATATTTTCAATTGCTCATAACTCCTGAATGAGAGCGAATTTCTCCAATTTGAAGACATATTCTTGATGGTCTCTTCAAGGACTATCAACCACCACAGTTTGAGCAATTTTCATTTTTTGAAAATTTTCGATAAAAACCATGGACTATATACATCAGGTGTTTTTTGAGGCAAAAAATAAAAATCTTTCTGATTTGGTTGATATTTGTTACACAGGTAGGGCTTAGCCTAAGAAGTGATGACACCAAATTTGGCGCTTCTAGCTATCACACAGGGTGAGTAATTAAACTAGAAAAAATAAAGCTATATTTTCAATTGCTCATAACTCCTGAATGAGAGCGAATTTCTCCAATTTGAAGACATATTCTTGAAGGTCTCTTCAATGACTATCAACCATCACAGTTTGAGCAATTTTCATTCTTTGAAAATTTTCGATAAAAACCATGGACTATACATCAGGTGTTTTTTGAGGCAAAAAATAAAAATCTTTCTGATTTGGTTGATATTTGGTACACAGGTAGGGCTTAGCCTAAGAAGTGATGACACCAAATTTGGCGCTTCTAGCTATCACACAGGGTAAGTAATTTAACTAGAAAAAATAAAGCTATATTTTCAATTGCTCATAACTCCTGAATGAGAGCGAATTTCTCCAATTTGAAGACATATTCTTGAAGGTCTCTTCAAGGACTATCAACCATCACAGTTTGAGCAATTTTCATTTTTTGAAAATTTTCGATAAAAACCATGGACTATACATCAGGTGTTTTTTGAGGCAAAAAATAAAAATCTTTCTGATTTGGTTGATATTTGGTACACAGGTAGGGCTTAGCCTAAGAAGTGATGACACCAAATTTGGCGCTTCTAGCTATCACACAGGGTGAGTAATTAAACTAGAAAAAATAAAGCTATATTTTCAATTGCTCATAACTCCTGAATGAGAGCGAATTTCTCCAATTTGAAGACATATTCTTGAAGGTCTCTTCAATGACTATCAACCATCACAGTTTGAGCAATTTTCATTCTTTGAAAATTTTCGATAAAAACCATGGACTATACATCAGGTGTTTTTTGAGGCAAAAAATAAAAATCTTTCAGATTTGGTTGATATTTGGTACACAGGTAGGGCTTAGCCTAAGAAGTGATGACACCAGATTTGGCGCTTCTAGCTATCACACAGGGTGAGTAATTAAACTAGAAAAAATAAAGCTATATTTTCAATTGCTCATAACTCCTGAATGAGAGCGAATTTCTCCAATTTGAAGACATATTCTTGAAGGTCTCTTCAAGGACTATCAACCACCATAGTTTGAGCAATTTTCATTTTTTGAAAATTTTCGATAAAAACCATGGACTATATACATCAGGTGTTTTTTGAGGCAAAAAATAAAAATCTTTCAGATTTGGTTGATATTTGGTACACAGGTAGGGCTTAGCCTAAGAAGTGATGACACCAAATTTGGCGCTCCTAGCTATCACACAGGGTGAGTAATTAAACTAGAAAAAATAAAGCTATATTTTTAATTGCTCATAACTCCTGAATGAGAGCGAATTTCTCCAATTTGAAGACATATTCTTGAAGGTCTCTTCAAGGACTATCAACCATCACAGTTTGAGCAATTTTCATTTTTTGAAAATTTTCGATAAAAACCATGGACTATATACATCAGGTGTTTTTTGAGGCAAAAAATAAAAATCTTTCTGATTTGGTTGATATTTGGTACACAGGTAGGGCTTAGCCTAAGAAGTGATGACACCAAATTTGGCTCTTCTAGCTATCACACAGAGTGAGTAATTAAACTAGAAAAAATAAAGCTATATTTTCAATTGCTCATAACTCCTGAATGAGAGCGAATTTCTCCAATTTGAAGACATATTCTTGAAGGTCTCTTCAAGGACTATCAACCACCACAGTTTGAGCAATTTTTATTTTTTGAAAATTTTCGATAAAAACCACGGACTATACATCAGGTGCTATATTTTCAATTGCTCATAACTCCTGAATGAGAGCGAATTTCTCCAATTTGAAGACATATTCTTGAAGGTCTCTTCAAGGACTATCAACCACCACAGTTTGAGCAATTTTCATTTTTTGAAAATTTTCGATAAAAACCACGGATTTCGATAAAAACCTATACATCAGGTGTTTTTTGAGGCAAAAAATAAAAATCTTTCTGATTTGGTTGATATTTGGTACACAGGTAGGGCTTAGCCTAAGAAGTGATGACACCAAATTTGGCGCTTCTAGCTATCACACAGGGTGAGTAATTAAACTAGAAAAAATAAAGCTATATTTTCAATTGCTCATAACTCCTGAATGAGAGCGAATTTCTCCAATTTGAAGACATATTCTTGAAGGTCTCTTCAAGGACTATCAACCACCACAGTTTGAGCAATTTTCATTTTTTGAAAATTTTTGATGAAAACCATGGACTATATACATCAGGTTTTTGTTGAGGCAAAAAATAAAAATCTTTCTGATTTGGTTGATATTTGGTACACAGGTAGGGCTTAGCCTAAGAAGTGATGACACCAAATTTGGCGCTTCTAGCTATCACACAGGGTGAGTAATTAAACTAGAAAAAATAAAGCTATATTTTTAATTGCTCATAACTCCTGAATGAGAGCGAATTTCACCAATTTGAAGACATATTCTTGAAGGTCTCTTCAAGGACTATCAACCACCACAGTTTGAGCAATTTTAATTTTTTGAAAATTTTCGATAAAAACCATGGACTATTATACATCAGGAGTTTTTTGAGGCAAAAAATAAAAATCTTTCTGATTTGGTTGATATTTGGTACACAGGTAGGGCTTAGCCTAAGAAGTGATGACACCAAATTTGGCGCTTCTAGCTATCACACAGGGTGAGTAATTAAACTAGAAAAAATAAAGCTATATTTTCAATTGCTCATAACTCCTGAATGAGAGCGAATTTCTCCAATTTGAAGACATATTCTTGAAGGTCTCTTCAAGGACTATCAACCACCACAGTTTGAGCAATTTTTATTTTTTGAAAATTTTCGATAAAAACCACGGACTATACATCAGGTGCTATATTTTCAATTGCTCATAACTCCTGAATGAGAGCGAATTTCTCCAATTTGAAGACATATTCTTGAAGGTCTCTTCAAGGACTATCAACCACCACAGTTTGAGCAATTTTCATTTTTTGAAAATTTTTGATAAAAACCACGGATTTCGATAAAAACCTATACATCAGGTGTTTTTTGAGGCAAAAAATAAAAATCTTTCTGATTTGGTTGATATTTGGTACACAGGTAGGGCTTAGCCTAAGAAGTGATGACACCAAATTTGGCGCTTCTAGCTATCACACAGGGTGAGTAATTAAACTAGAAAAAATAAAGCTATATTATCAATTGCTCATAACTCCTGAATGAGAGCGAATTTCTCCAATTTGAAGACATATTCTTGAAGGTCTCTTCAATGACTATCAACCATCACAGTTTGAGCAATTTTCATTCTTTGAAAATTTTCGATAAAAACCATGGACTATACATCAGGTGTTTTTTGAGGCAAAAAATAAAAATCTTTCTGATTTGGTTGATATTTGGTACACAGGTAGGGCTTAGCCTAAGAAGTGATGACACCAAATTTGGCGCTTCTAGCTATCACACAGGGTGAGTAATTAAACTAGAAAAAATAAAGCTATATTTTTAATTGCTCATAACTCCTGAATGAGAGCGAATTTCACCAATTTGAAGACATATTCTTCAAGGTCTCTTCAAGGACTATCAACCACCACAGTTTGAGCAATTTTAATTTTTTGAAAATTTTCGATAAAAACCATGGACTATACATCAGGTGTTTTTTGAGGCAAAAAATAAAAATCTTTCTGATTTGGTTGATATTTGGTACACAGGTAGGGCTTAGCCTAAGAAGTGATGACACCAAATTTGGCGCTTCTAGCTATCACACAGGGTGAGTAATTAAACTAGAAAAAATAAAGCTATATTATCAATTGCTCATAACTCCTGAATGAGAGCGAATTTCTCCAATTTGAAGACATATTCTTGAAGGTCTCTTCAATGACTATCAACCATCACAGTTTGAGCAATTTTCATTCTTTGAAAATTTTCGATAAAAACCATGGACTATACATCAGGTGTTTTTTGAGGCAAAAAATAAAAATCTTTCTGATTTGGTTGATATTTGGTACACAGGTAGGGCTTAGCCTAAGAAGTGATGACACCAAATTTGGCGCTTCTAGCTATCACACAGGGTGAGTAATTAAACTAGAAAAAATAAAGCTATATTTTTAATTGCTCATAACTCCTGAATGAGAGCGAATTTCACCAATTTGAAGACATATTCTTGAAGGTCTCTTCAAGGACTATCAACCACCACAGTTTGAGCAATTTTAATTTTTTGAAAATTTTCGATAAAAACCATGGACTATACATCAGGAGTTTTTTGAGGCAAAAAATAAAAATCTTTCTGATTTGGTTGATATTTGGTACACAGGTAGGGCTTAGCCTAAGAAGTGATGACACCAAATTTGGCGCTTCTAGCTATCACACAGGGTGAGTAATTAAACTAGAAAAAATAAAGCTATATTTTCAATTGCTCATAACTCCTGAATGAGAGCGAATTTCTCCAATTTGAAGACATATTCTTGATGGTCTCTTCAAGGACTATCAACCACCACAGTTTGAGCAATTTTCATTTTTTGAAAATTTTCGATAAAAACCATGGACTATATACATCAGGTGTTTTTTGAGGCAAAAAATAAAAATCTTTCTGATTTGGTTGATATTTGTTACACAGGTAGGGCTTAGCCTAAGAAGTGATGACACCAAATTTGGCGCTTCTAGCTATCACACAGGGTGAGTAATTAAACTAGAAAAAATAAAGCTATATTTTCAATTGCTCATAACTCCTGAATGAGAGCGAATTTCTCCAATTTGAAGACATATTCTTGAAGGTCTCTTCAATGACTATCAACCATCACAGTTTGAGCAATTTTCATTCTTTGAAAATTTTCGATAAAAACCATGGACTATACATCAGGTGTTTTTTGAGGCAAAAAATAAAAATCTTTCAGATTTGGTTGATATTTGGTACACAGGTAGGGCTTAGCCTAAGAAGTGATGACACCAGATTTGGCGCTTCTAGCTATCACACAGGGTGAGTAATTAAACTAGAAAAAATAAAGCTATATTTTCAATTGCTCATAACTCCTGAATGAGAGCGAATTTCTCCAATTTGAAGACATATTCTTGAAGGTCTCTTCAAGGACTATCAACCACCATAGTTTGAGCAATTTTCATTTTTTGAAAATTTTCGATAAAAACCATGGACTATACATCAGGTGTTTTTTGAGGCAAAAAATAAAAATCTTTCAGATTTGGTTGATATTTGGTACACAGGTAGGGCTTAGCCTAAGAAGTGATGACACCAAATTTGGCGCTCCTAGCTATCACACAGGGTGAGTAATTAAACTAGAAAAAATAAAGCTATATTTTTAATTGCTCATAACTCCTGAATGAGAGCGAATTTCTCCAATTTGAAGACATATTCTTGAAGGTCTCTTCAAGGACTATCAACCACCACAGTTTGAGCAATTTTCATTTTTTGAAAATTTTCGATAAAAACCATGGACTATATACATCAGGTGTTTTTTGAGGCAAAAAATAAAAATCTTTCTGATTTGGTTGATATTTGGTACACAGGTAGGGCTTAGCCTAAGAAGTGATGACACCAAATTTGGCGCTCCTAGCTATCACACAGGGTGAGTAATTAAACTAGAAAAAATAAAGCTATATTTTCAATTGCTCATAACTCCTGAATGAGAGCGAATTTCTCCAATTTGAAGACATATTCTTGAAGGTCTCTTCAAGGACTATCAACCACCACAGTTTGAGCAATTTTCATTTTTTGAAAATTTTCGATAAAAACCACGGACTATACATCAGGTGCTATATTTTCAATTGCTCATAACTCCTGAATGAGAGCGAATTTCTCCAATTTGAAGACATATTCTTGAAGGTCTCTTCAAGGACTATCAACCACCACAGTTTGAGCAATTTTCATTTTTTGAAAATTTTCGATAAAAACTACGGACTATACATCAGGTGTTTTTTGAGGCAAAAAATAAAAATCTTTCTGATTTGGTTGATATTTGGTACACAGGTAGGGCTTAGCCTAAGAAGTGATGACACCAAATTTGGCGCTTCTAGCTATCACACAGGGTGAGTAATTAAACTAGAAAAAATAAAGCTATATTTTTAATTGCTCATAACTCCTGAATGAGAGCGAATTTCACCAATTTGAAGACATATTCTTGAAGGTCTCTTCAAGGACTATCAACCACCACAGTTTGAGCAATTTTCATTTTTTGAAAATTTTCGATAAAAACCACGGACTATACATCAGGTGCTATATTTTCAATTGCTCATAACTCCTGAATGAGAGCGAATTTCTCCAATTTGAAGACATATTCTTGAAGGTCTCTTCAAGGACTATCAACCACCACAGTTTGAGCAATTTTTATTTTTTGAAAATTTTCGATAAAAACCACGGACTATACATCAGGTGCTATATTTTCAATTGCTCATAACTCCTGAATGAGAGCGAATTTCTCCAATTTGAAGACATATTCTTGAAGGTCTCTTCAAGGACTATCAACCACCACAGTTTGAGCAATTTTCATTCTTTGAAAATTTTCGATAAAAACCACGGATTTCGATAAAAACCTATACATCAGGTGTTTTTTGAGGCAAAAAATAAAAATCTTTCTGATTTGGTTGATATTTGGTACACAGGTAGGGCTTAGCCTAAGAAGTGATGACACCAAATTTGGCGCTTCTAGCTATCACACAGGGTGAGTAATTAAACTAGAAAAAATAAAGCTATATTTTTAATTGCTCATAACTCCTGAATGAGAGCGAATTTCACCAATTTGAAGACATATTCTTGAAGGTCTCTTCAAGGACTATCAACCACCACAGTTTGAGCAATTTTAATTTTTTGAAAATTTTCGATAAAAACCATGGACTATACATCAGGAGTTTTTTGAGGCAAAAAATAAAAATCTTTCTGATTTGGTTGATATTTGGTACACAGGTAGGGCTTAGCCTAAGAAGTGATGACACCAAATTTGGCGCTTCTAGCTATCACACAGGGTGAGTAATTAAACTAGAAAAAATAAAGCTATATTTTCAATTGCTCATAACTCCTGAATGAGAGCGAATTTCTCCAATTTGAAGACATATTCTTGATGGTCTCTTCAAGGACTATCAACCACCACAGTTTGAGCAATTTTCATTTTTTGAAAATTTTCGATAAAAACCATGGACTATATACATCAGGTGTTTTTTGAGGCAAAAAATAAAAATCTTTCTGATTTGGTTGATATTTGTTACACAGGTAGGGCTTAGCCTAAGAAGTGATGACACCAAATTTGGCGCTTCTAGCTATCACACAGGGTGAGTAATTAAACTAGAAAAAATAAAGCTATATTTTCAATTGCTCATAACTCCTGAATGAGAGCGAATTTCTCCAATTTGAAGACATATTCTTGAAGGTCTCTTCAATGACTATCAACCATCACAGTTTGAGCAATTTTCATTCTTTGAAAATTTTCGATAAAAACCATGGACTATACATCAGGTGTTTTTTGAGGCAAAAAATAAAAATCTTTCAGATTTGGTTGATATTTGGTACACAGGTAGGGCTTAGCCTAAGAAGTGATGACACCAGATTTGGCGCTTCTAGCTATCACACAGGGTGAGTAATTAAACTAGAAAAAATAAAGCTATATTTTCAATTGCTCATAACTCCTGAATGAGAGCGAATTTCTCCAATTTGAAGACATATTCTTGAAGGTCTCTTCAAGGACTATCAACCACCATAGTTTGAGCAATTTTCATTTTTTGAAAATTTTCGATAAAAACCATGGACTATACATCAGGTGTTTTTTGAGGCAAAAAATAAAAATCTTTCTGATTTGGTTGATATTTGGTACACAGGTAGGGCTTAGCCTAAGAAGTGATGACACCAAATTTGGCGCTCCTAGCTATCACACAGGGTGAGTAATTAAACTAGAAAAAATAAAGCTATATTTTTAATTGCTCATAACTCCTGAATGAGAGCGAATTTCTCCAATTTGAAGACATATTCTTGAAGGTCTCTTCAAGGACTATCAACCACCACAGTTTGAGCAATTTTCATTTTTTGAAAATTTTCGATAAAAACCATGGACTATATACATCAGGTGTTGTTTGAGGCAAAAAATAAAAATCTTTCTGATTTGGTTGATATTTGGTACACAGGTAGGGCTTAGCCTAAGAAGTGATGACACCAAATTTGGCGCTCCTAGCTATCACACAGGGTGAGTAATTAAACTAGAAAAAATAAAGCTATATTTTCAATTGCTCATAACTCCTGAATGAGAGCGAATTTCTCCAATTTGAAGACATATTCTTGAAGGTCTCTTCAAGGACTATCAACCACCACAGTTTGAGCAATTTTCATTTTTTGAAAATTTTCGATAAAAACCACGGACTATACATCAGGTGCTATATTTTCAATTGCTCATAACTCCTGAATGAGAGCGAATTTCTCCAATTTGAAGACATATTCTTGAAGGTCTCTTCAAGGACTATCAACCACCACAGTTTGAGCAATTTTCATTTTTTGAAAATTTTCGATAAAAACTACGGACTATACATCAGGTGTTTTTTGAGGCAAAAAATAAAAATCTTTCTGATTTGGTTGATATTTGGTACACAGGTAGGGCTTAGCCTAAGAAGTGATGACACCAAATTTGGCGCTTCTAGCTATCACACAGGGTGAGTAATTAAACTAGAAAAAATAAAGCTATATTTTTAATTGCTCATAACTCCTGAATGAGAGCGAATTTCACCAATTTGAAGACATATTCTTGAAGGTCTCTTCAAGGACTATCAACCACCACAGTTTGAGCAATTTTCATTTTTTGAAAATTTTCGATAAAAACCACGGACTATACATCAGGTGCTATATTTTCAATTGCTCATAACTCCTGAATGAGAGCGAATTTCTCCAATTTGAAGACATATTCTTGAAGGTCTCTTCAAGGACTATCAACCACCACAGTTTGAGCAATTTTTATTTTTTGAAAATTTTCGATAAAAACCACGGACTATACATCAGGTGCTATATTTTCAATTGCTCATAACTCCTGAATGAGAGCGAATTTCTCCAATTTGAAGACATATTCTTGAAGGTCTCTTCAAGGACTATCAACCACCACAGTTTGAGCAATTTTCATTCTTTGAAAATTTTCGATAAAAACCACGGATTTCGATAAAAACCTATACATCAGGTGTTTTTTGAGGCAAAAAATAAAAATCTTTCTGATTTGGTTGATATTTGGTACACAGGTAGGGCTTAGCCTAAGAAGTGATGACACCAAATTTGGCGCTTCTAGCTATCACACAGGGTGAGTAATTAAACTAGAAAAAATAAAGCTATATTTTTAATTGCTCATAACTCCTGAATGAGAGCGAATTTCACCAATTTGAAGACATATTCTTGAAGGTCTCTTCAAGGACTATCAACCACCACAGTTTGAGCAATTTTAATTTTTTGAAAATTTTCGATAAAAACCATGGACTATACATCAGGTGTTTTTTGAGGCAAAAAATAAAAATCTTTCTGATTTGGTTGATATTTGGTACACAGGTAGGGCTTAGCCTAAGAAGTGATGACACCAAATTTGGCGCTTCTAGCTATCACACAGGGTGAGTAATTAAACTAGAAAAAATAAAGCTATATTATCAATTGCTCATAACTCCTGAATGAGAGCGAATTTCTCCAATTTGAAGACATATTCTTGAAGGTCTCTTCAATGACTATCAACCATCACAGTTTGAGCAATTTTCATTCTTTGAAAATTTTCGATAAAAACCATGGACTATACATCAGGTGTTTTTTGAGGCAAAAAATAAAAATCTTTCTGATTTGGTTGATATTTGGTACACAGGTAGGGCTTAGCCTAAGAAGTGATGACACCAAATTTGGCGCTTCTAGCTATCACACAGGGTGAGTAATTAAACTAGAAAAAATAAAGCTATATTTTTAATTGCTCATAACTCCTGAATGAGAGCGAATTTCACCAATTTGAAGACATATTCTTGAAGGTCTCTTCAAGGACTATCAACCACCACAGTTTGAGCAATTTTAATTTTTTGAAAATTTTCGATAAAAACCATGGACTATACATCAGGAGTTTTTTGAGGCAAAAAATAAAAATCTTTCTGATTTGGTTGATATTTGGTACACAGGTAGGGCTTAGCCTAAGAAGTGATGACACCAAATTTGGCGCTTCTAGCTATCACACAGGGTGAGTAATTAAACTAGAAAAAATAAAGCTATATTTTCAATTGCTCATAACTCCTGAATGAGAGCGAATTTCTCCAATTTGAAGACATATTCTTGATGGTCTCTTCAAGGACTATCAACCACCACAGTTTGAGCAATTTTCATTTTTTGAAAATTTTCGATAAAAACCATGGACTATATACATCAGGTGTTTTTTGAGGCAAAAAATAAAAATCTTTCTGATTTGGTTGATATTTGTTACACAGGTAGGGCTTAGCCTAAGAAGTGATGACACCAAATTTGGCGCTTCTAGCTATCACACAGGGTGAGTAATTAAACTAGAAAAAATAAAGCTATATTTTCAATTGCTCATAACTCCTGAATGAGAGCGAATTTCTCCAATTTGAAGACATATTCTTGAAGGTCTCTTCAATGACTATCAACCATCACAGTTTGAGCAATTTTCATTCTTTGAAAATTTTCGATAAAAACCATGGACTATACATCAGGTGTTTTTTGAGGCAAAAAATAAAAATCTTTCAGATTTGGTTGATATTTGGTACACAGGTAGGGCTTAGCCTAAGAAGTGATGACACCAGATTTGGCGCTTCTAGCTATCACACAGGGTGAGTAATTAAACTAGAAAAAATAAAGCTATATTTTCAATTGCTCATAACTCCTGAATGAGAGCGAATTTCTCCAATTTGAAGACATATTCTTGAAGGTCTCTTCAAGGACTATCAACCACCATAGTTTGAGCAATTTTCATTTTTTGAAAATTTTCGATAAAAACCATGGACTATACATCAGGTGTTTTTTGAGGCAAAAAATAAAAATCTTTCAGATTTGGTTGATATTTGGTACACAGGTAGGGCTTAGCCTAAGAAGTGATGACACCAAATTTGGCGCTCCTAGCTATCACACAGGGTGAGTAATTAAACTAGAAAAAATAAAGCTATATTTTTAATTGCTCATAACTCCTGAATGAGAGCGAATTTCTCCAATTTGAAGACATATTCTTGAAGGTCTCTTCAAGGACTATCAACCACCACAGTTTGAGCAATTTTCATTTTTTGAAAATTTTCGATAAAAACCATGGACTATATACATCAGGTGTTTTTTGAGGCAAAAAATAAAAATCTTTCTGATTTGGTTGATATTTGGTACACAGGTAGGGCTTAGCCTAAGAAGTGATGACACCAAATTTGGCGCTCCTAGCTATCACACAGGGTGAGTAATTAAACTAGAAAAAATAAAGCTATATTTTCAATTGCTCATAACTCCTGAATGAGAGCGAATTTCTCCAATTTGAAGACATATTCTTGAAGGTCTCTTCAAGGACTATCAACCACCACAGTTTGAGCAATTTTCATTTTTTGAAAATTTTCGATAAAAACCACGGACTATACATCAGGTGCTATATTTTCAATTGCTCATAACTCCTGAATGAGAGCGAATTTCTCCAATTTGAAGACATATTCTTGAAGGTCTCTTCAAGGACTATCAACCACCACAGTTTGAGCAATTTTCATTTTTTGAAAATTTTCGATAAAAACTACGGACTATACATCAGGTGTTTTTTGAGGCAAAAAATAAAAATCTTTCTGATTTGGTTGATATTTGGTACACAGGTAGGGCTTAGCCTAAGAAGTGATGACACCAAATTTGGCGCTTCTAGCTATCACACAGGGTGAGTAATTAAACTAGAAAAAATAAAGCTATATTTTTAATTGCTCATAACTCCTGAATGAGAGCGAATTTCACCAATTTGAAGACATATTCTTGAAGGTCTCTTCAAGGACTATCAACCACCACAGTTTGAGCAATTTTCATTTTTTGAAAATTTTCGATAAAAACCACGGACTATACATCAGGTGCTATATTTTCAATTGCTCATAACTCCTGAATGAGAGCGAATTTCTCCAATTTGAAGACATATTCTTGAAGGTCTCTTCAAGGACTATCAACCACCACAGTTTGAGCAATTTTTATTTTTTGAAAATTTTCGATAAAAACCACGGACTATACATCAGGTGCTATATTTTCAATTGCTCATAACTCCTGAATGAGAGCGAATTTCTCCAATTTGAAGACATATTCTTGAAGGTCTCTTCAAGGACTATCAACCACCACAGTTTGAGCAATTTTCATTCTTTGAAAATTTTCGATAAAAACCACGGATTTCGATAAAAACCTATACATCAGGTGTTTTTTGAGGCAAAAAATAAAAATCTTTCTGATTTGGTTGATATTTGGTACACAGGTAGGGCTTAGCCTAAGAAGTGATGACACCAAATTTGGCGCTTCTAGCTATCACACAGGGTGAGTAATTAAACTAGAAAAAATAAAGCTATATTATCAATTGCTCATAACTCCTGAATGAGAGCGAATTTCTCCAATTTGAAGACATATTCTTGAAGGTCTCTTCAATGACTATCAACCATCACAGTTTGAGCAATTTTAATTTTTTGAAAATTTTCGATAAAAACCATGGACTATACATCAGGTGTTTTTTGAGGCAAAAAATAAAAATCTTTCTGATTTGGCTGATATTTGGTACACAGGTAGGGCTTAGCCTAAGAAGTGATGACACCAAATTTGGCGCTTCTAGCTATCACACAGGGTAAGTAATTAAACTAGAAAAAATAAAGCTATATTTTCAATTGCTCATAACTCCTGAATGAGAGCGAATTTCTCCAATTTGAAGACATATTCTTGAAGGTCTCTTCAAGGACTATCAACCACCACAGTTTAAGCAATTTTCATTTTTTGAAAATTTTCGATAAAAACCATGGACTATACATCAGGTGTTTTTTGAGGCAAAAAATAAAAATCTTTCTGATTTGGTTGATATTTGGTACACAGGTAGGGCTTAGCCTAAGAAGTGATGACACCAAATTTGGCGCTTCTAGCTATCACACAGGGTGAGTAATTAAACTAGAAAAAAAAAAGCTATATTTTCAATTGCTCATAACTCCTGAATGAGAGCGAATTTCTCCAATTTGAAGACATATTCTTGAAGGTCTCTTCAAGGACTATCAACCACCATAGTTTGAGCAATTTTCATTTTTTGAAAATTTTCGATAAAAACCATGGACTATATACATCAGGTGTTTTTTGAGGCAAAAAATAAAAATCTTTCAGATTTGGTTGATATTTGGTACACAGGTAGGGCTTAGCCTAAGAAGTGATGACACCAAATTTGGCGCTCCTAGCTATCACACAGGGTGAGTAATTAAACTAGAAAAAATAAAGCTATATTTTCAATTGCTCATAACTCCTGAATGAGAGCGAATTTCTCCAATTTGAAGACATATTCTTGAAGGTCTCTTCAAGGACTATCAACCACCACAGTTTGAGCAATTTTCATTTTTTGAAAATTTTCGATAAAAACCACGGACTATACATCAGGTGCTATATTTTCAATTGCTCATAACTCCTGAATGAGAGCGAATTTCTCCAATTTGAAGACATATTCTTGAAGGTCTCTTCAAGGACTATCAACCACCACAGTTTGAGCAATTTTCATTTTTTGAAAATTTTCGATAAAAACTACGGACTATACATCAGGTGTTTTTTGAGGCAAAAAATAAAAATCTTTCTGATTTGGTTGATATTTGGTACACAGGTAGGGCTTAGCCTAAGAAGTGATGACACCAAATTTGGCGCTTCTAGCTATCACACAGGGTGAGTAATTAAACTAGAAAAAATAAAGCTATATTTTTAATTGCTCATAACTCCTGAATGAGAGCGAATTTCACCAATTTGAAGACATATTCTTGAAGGTCTCTTCAAGGACTATCAACCACCACAGTTTGAGCAATTTTCATTTTTTGAAAATTTTCGATAAAAACCACGGACTATACATCAGGTGCTATATTTTCAATTGCTCATAACTCCTGAATGAGAGCGAATTTCTCCAATTTGAAGACATATTCTTGAAGGTCTCTTCAAGGACTATCAACCACCACAGTTTGAGCAATTTTTATTTTTTGAAAATTTTCGATAAAAACCACGGACTATACATCAGGTGCTATATTTTCAATTGCTCATAACTCCTGAATGAGAGCGAATTTCTCCAATTTGAAGACATATTCTTGAAGGTCTCTTCAAGGACTATCAACCACCACAGTTTGAGCAATTTTCATTCTTTGAAAATTTTCGATAAAAACCACGGATTTCGATAAAAACCTATACATCAGGTGTTTTTTGAGGCAAAAAATAAAAATCTTTCTGATTTGGTTGATATTTGGTACACAGGTAGGGCTTAGCCTAAGAAGTGATGACACCAAATTTGGCGCTTCTAGCTATCACACAGGGTGAGTAATTAAACTAGAAAAAATAAAGCTATATTATCAATTGCTCATAACTCCTGAATGAGAGCGAATTTCTCCAATTTGAAGACATATTCTTGAAGGTCTCTTCAATGACTATCAACCATCACAGTTTGAGCAATTTTAATTTTTTGAAAATTTTCGATAAAAACCATGGACTATACATCAGGTGTTTTTTGAGGCAAAAAATAAAAATCTTTCTGATTTGGCTGATATTTGGTACACAGGTAGGGCTTAGCCTAAGAAGTGATGACACCAAATTTGGCGCTTCTAGCTATCACACAGGGTAAGTAATTAAACTAGAAAAAATAAAGCTATATTTTCAATTGCTCATAACTCCTGAATGAGAGCGAATTTCTCCAATTTGAAGACATATTCTTGAAGGTCTCTTCAAGGACTATCAACCACCACAGTTTAAGCAATTTTCATTTTTTGAAAATTTTCGATAAAAACCATGGACTATACATCAGGTGTTTTTTGAGGCAAAAAATAAAAATCTTTCTGATTTGGTTGATATTTGGTACACAGGTAGGGCTTAGCCTAAGAAGTGATGACACCAAATTTGGCGCTTCTAGCTATCACACAGGGTGAGTAATTAAACTAGAAAAAATAAAGCTATATTTTCAATTGCTCATAACTCCTGAATGAGAGCGAATTTCTCCAATTTGAAGACATATTCTTGAAGGTCTCTTCAAGGACTATCAACCACCATAGTTTGAGCAATTTTCATTTTTTGAAAATTTTCGATAAAAACCATGGACTATATACATCAGGTGTTTTTTGAGGCAAAAAATAAAAATCTTTCAGATTTGGTTGATATTTGGTACACAGGTAGGGCTTAGCCTAAGAAGTGATGACACCAAATTTGGCGCTCCTAGCTATCACACAGGGTGAGTAATTAAACTAGAAAAAATAAAGCTATATTTTCAATTGCTCATAACTCCTGAATGAGAGCGAATTTCTCCAATTTGAAGACATATTCTTGAAGGTCTCTTCAAGGACTATCAACCACCACAGTTTGAGCAATTTTCATTTTTTGAAAATTTTCGATAAAAACCACGGACTATACATCAGGTGCTATATTTTCAATTGCTCATAACTCCTGAATGAGAGCGAATTTCTCCAATTTGAAGACATATTCTTGAAGGTCTCTTCAAGGACTATCAACCACCACAGTTTGAGCAATTTTCATTTTTTGAAAATTTTCGATAAAAACTACGGACTATACATCAGGTGTTTTTTGAGGCAAAAAATAAAAATCTTTCTGATTTGGTTGATATTTGGTACACAGGTAGGGCTTAGCCTAAGAAGTGATGACACCAAATTTGGCGCTTCTAGCTATCACACAGGGTGAGTAATTAAACTAGAAAAAATAAAGCTATATTTTTAATTGCTCATAACTCCTGAATGAGAGCGAATTTCACCAATTTGAAGACATATTCTTGAAGGTCTCTTCAAGGACTATCAACCACCACAGTTTGAGCAATTTTCATTTTTTTAAAATTTTTGATAAAAACCACGGACTATACATCAGGTGCTATATTTTCAATTGCTCATAACTCCTGAATGAGAGCGAATTTCTCCAATTTGAAGACATATTCTTGAAGGTCTCTTCAAGGACTATCAACCACCACAGTTTGAGCAATTTTTATTTTTTGAAAATTTTCGATAAAAACCACGGACTATACATCAGGTGCTATATTTTCAATTGCTCATAACTCCTGAATGAGAGCGAATTTCTCCAATTTGAAGACATATTCTTGAAGGTCTCTTCAAGGACTATCAACCACCACAGTTTGAGCAATTTTCATTTTTTGAAAATTTTCGATAAAAACCACGGATTTCGATAAAAACCTATACATCAGGTGTTTTTTGAGGCAAAAAATAAAAATCTTTCTGATTTGGTTGATATTTGGTACACAGGTAGGGCTTAGCCTAAGAAGTGATGACACCAAATTTGGCGCTTCTAGCTATCACACAGGGTGAGTAATTAAACTAGAAAAAATAAAGCTATATTATCAATTGCTCATAACTCCTGAATGAGAGCGAATTTCTCCAATTTGAAGACATATTCTTGAAGGTCTCTTCAATGACTATCAACCATCACAGTTTGAGCAATTTTCATTCTTTGAAAATTTTCGATAAAAACCATGGACTATACATCAGGTGTTTTTTGAGGCAAAAAATAAAAATCTTTCTGATTTGGTTGATATTTGGTACACAGGTAGGGCTTAGCCTAAGAAGTGATGACACCAAATTTGGCGCTTCTAGCTATCACACAGGGTGAGTAATTAAACTAGAAAAAATAAAGCTATATTTTTAATTGCTCATAACTCCTGAATGAGAGCGAATTTCACCAATTTGAAGACATATTCTTGAAGGTCTCTTCAAGGACTATCAACCACCACAGTTTGAGCAATTTTAATTTTTTGAAAATTTTCGATAAAAACCATGGACTATACATCAGGTGTTTTTTGAGGCAAAAAATAAAAATCTTTCTGATTTGGTTGATATTTGGTACACAGGTAGGGCTTAGCCTAAGAAGTGATGACACCAAATTTGGCGCTTCTAGCTATCACACAGGGTGAGTAATTAAACTAGAAAAAATAAAGCTATATTATCAATTGCTCATAACTCCTGAATGAGAGCGAATTTCTCCAATTTGAAGACATATTCTTGAAGGTCTCTTCAATGACTATCAACCATCACAGTTTGAGCAATTTTCATTCTTTGAAAATTTTCGATAAAAACCATGGACTATACATCAGGAGTTTTTTGAGGCAAAAAATAAAAATCTTTCTGATTTGGTTGATATTTGGTACACAGGTAGGGCTTAGCCTAAGAAGTGATGACACCAAATTTGGCGCTTCTAGCTATCACACAGGGTGAGTAATTAAACTAGAAAAAATAAAGCTATATTTTCAATTGCTCATAACTCCTGAATGAGAGCGAATTTCTCCAATTTGAAGACATATTCTTGATGGTCTCTTCAAGGACTATCAACCACCACAGTTTGAGCAATTTTCATTTTTTGAAAATTTTCGATAAAAACCATGGACTATATACATCAGGTGTTTTTTGAGGCAAAAAATAAAAATCTTTCTGATTTGGTTGATATTTGTTACACAGGTAGGGCTTAGCCTAAGAAGTGATGACACCAAATTTGGCGCTTCTAGCTATCACACAGGGTGAGTAATTAAACTAGAAAAAATAAAGCTATATTTTCAATTGCTCATAACTCCTGAATGAGAGCGAATTTCTCCAATTTGAAGACATATTCTTGAAGGTCTCTTCAATGACTATCAACCATCACAGTTTGAGCAATTTTCATTCTTTGAAAATTTTCGATAAAAACCATGGACTATACATCAGGTGTTTTTTGAGGCAAAAAATAAAAATCTTTCAGATTTGGTTGATATTTGGTACACAGGTAGGGCTTAGCCTAAGAAGTGATGACACCAGATTTGGCGCTTCTAGCTATCACACAGGGTGAGTAATTAAACTAGAAAAAATAAAGCTATATTTTCAATTGCTCATAACTCCTGAATGAGAGCGAATTTCTCCAATTTGAAGACATATTCTTGAAGGTCTCTTCAAGGACTATCAACCACCATAGTTTGAGCAATTTTCATTTTTTGAAAATTTTCGATAAAAACCATGGACTATACATCAGGTGTTTTTTGAGGCAAAAAATAAAAATCTTTCAGATTTGGTTGATATTTGGTACACAGGTAGGGCTTAGCCTAAGAAGTGATGACACCAAATTTGGCGCTCCTAGCTATCACACAGGGTGAGTAATTAAACTAGAAAAAATAAAGCTATATTTTTAATTGCTCATAACTCCTGAATGAGAGCGAATTTCTCCAATTTGAAGACATATTCTTGAAGGTCTCTTCAAGGACTATCAACCACCACAGTTTGAGCAATTTTCATTTTTTGAAAATTTTCGATAAAAACCATGGACTATATACATCAGGTGTTTTTTGAGGCAAAAAATAAAAATCTTTCTGATTTGGTTGATATTTGGTACACAGGTAGGGCTGGCTAAGCCCTATTTTTAACTCATAACTCCTGAATGAGAGCGAATTTCTCCAATTTGAAGACATATTCTTGAAGGTCTCTTCAAGGACTATCAACCACCATAGTTTGAGCAATTTTCATTTTTTGAAAATTTTCGATAAAAACCATGGACTATACATCAGGTGTTTTTTGAGGCAAAAAATAAAAATCTTTCAGATTTGGTTGATATTTGGTACACAGGTAGGGCTTAGCCTAAGAAGTGATGACACCAAATTTGGCGCTTCTAGCTATCACACAGGGTAAGTAATTAAACTAGAAAAAATAAAGCTATATTTTCAATTGCTCATAACTCCTAAATGAGAGCGAATTTCTCCAATTTGAAGACATATTCTTGAAGGTCTCTTCAAGGACTATCAACCACCACAGTTTGAGCAATTTTAATTTTTTGAAAATTTTCGATAAAAACCATGGACTATACATCAGGTGTTTTTTGAGGCAAAAAATAAAAATCTTTCTGATTTGGTTGATATTTGGTACACAGGTAGGGCTTAGCCTAAGAAGTGATGACACCAAATTTGGCGCTTCTAGCTATCACACAGGGTGAGTAATTAAACTAGAAAAAATAAAGCTATATTTTTAATTGCTCATAACTCCTGAATGAGAGCGAATTTCACCAATTTGAAGACATATTCTTGAAGGTCTCTTCAAGGACTATCAACCACCACAGTTTGAGCAATTTTAATTTTTTGAAAATTTTCGATAAAAACCATGGACTATACATCAGGAGTTTTTTGAGGCAAAAAATAAAAATCTTTCTGATTTGGTTGATATTTGGTACACAGGTAGGGCTTAGCCTAAGAAGTGATGACACCAAATTTGGCGCTTCTAGCTATCACACAGGGTGAGTAATTAAACTAGAAAAAATAAAGCTATATTTTCAATTGCTCATAACTCCTGAATGAGAGCGAATTTCTCCAATTTGAAGACATATTCTTGATGGTCTCTTCAAGGACTATCAACCACCACAGTTTGAGCAATTTTCATTTTTTGAAAATTTTCGATAAAAACCATGGACTATATACATCAGGTGTTTTTTGAGGCAAAAAATAAAAATCTTTCTGATTTGGTTGATATTTGTTACACAGGTAGGGCTTAGCCTAAGAAGTGATGACACCAAATTTGGCGCTTCTAGCTATCACACAGGGTGAGTAATTAAACTAGAAAAAATAAAGCTATATTTTCAATTGCTCATAACTCCTGAATGAGAGCGAATTTCTCCAATTTGAAGACATATTCTTGAAGGTCTCTTCAATGACTATCAACCATCACAGTTTGAGCAATTTTCATTCTTTGAAAATTTTCGATAAAAACCATGGACTATACATCAGGTGTTTTTTGAGGCAAAAAATAAAAATCTTTCAGATTTGGTTGATATTTGGTACACAGGTAGGGCTTAGCCTAAGAAGTGATGACACCAGATTTGGCGCTTCTAGCTATCACACAGGGTGAGTAATTAAACTAGAAAAAATAAAGCTATATTTTCAATTGCTCATAACTCCTGAATGAGAGCGAATTTCTCCAATTTGAAGACATATTCTTGAAGGTCTCTTCAAGGACTATCAACCACCATAGTTTGAGCAATTTTCATTTTTTGAAAATTTTCGATAAAAACCATGGACTATACATCAGGTGTTTTTTGAGGCAAAAAATAAAAATCTTTCAGATTTGGTTGATATTTGGTACACAGGTAGGGCTTAGCCTAAGAAGTGATGACACCAAATTTGGCGCTCCTAGCTATCACACAGGGTGAGTAATTAAACTAGAAAAAATAAAGCTATATTTTTAATTGCTCATAACTCCTGAATGAGAGCGAATTTCTCCAATTTGAAGACATATTCTTGAAGGTCTCTTCAAGGACTATCAACCACCACAGTTTGAGCAATTTTCATTTTTTGAAAATTTTCGATAAAAACCATGGACTATATACATCAGGTGTTTTTTGAGGCAAAAAATAAAAATCTTTCTGATTTGGTTGATATTTGGTACACAGGTAGGGCTTAGCCTAAGAAGTGATGACACCAAATTTGGCGCTTCTAGCTATCACACAGAGTGAGTAATTAAACTAGAAAAAATAAAGCT
Source organism: Conomelus anceps (assembly GCA_948455865.1). Classification (NCBI taxonomy): domain Eukaryota; kingdom Metazoa; phylum Arthropoda; class Insecta; order Hemiptera; family Delphacidae; genus Conomelus; species Conomelus anceps. The sequence continues at coordinate 45,299 of CAOJWK010000033.1, forward strand.
ATATTTTCAATTGCTCATAACTCCTGAATGAGAGCGAATTTCTCCAATTTGAAGACATATTCTTGAAGGTCTCTTCAAGGACTATCAACCACCACAGTTTGAGCAATTTTTATTTTTTGAAAATTTTCGATAAAAACCACGGACTATACATCAGGTGCTATATTTTCAATTGCTCATAACTCCTGAATGAGAGCGAATTTCTCCAATTTGAAGACATATTCTTGAAGGTCTCTTCAAGGACTATCAACCACCACAGTTTGAGCAATTTTCATTTTTTGAAAATTTTCGATAAAAACTACGGACTATACATCAGGTGTTTTTTGAGGCAAAAAATAAAAATCTTTCTGATTTGGTTGATATTTGGTACACAGGTAGGGCTTAGCCTAAGAAGTGATGACACCAAATTTGGCGCTTCTAGCTATCACACAGGGTGAGTAATTAAACTAGAAAAAATAAAGCTATATTTTTAATTGCTCATAACTCCTGAATGAGAGCGAATTTCACCAATTTGAAGACATATTCTTGAAGGTCTCTTCAAGGACTATCAACCACCACAGTTTGAGCAATTTTCATTTTTTGAAAATTTTCGATAAAAACCACGGACTATACATCAGGTGCTATATTTTCAATTGCTCATAACTCCTGAATGAGAGCGAATTTCTCCAATTTGAAGACATATTCTTGAAGGTCTCTTCAAGGACTATCAACCACCACAGTTTGAGCAATTTTTATTTTTTGAAAATTTTCGATAAAAACCACGGACTATACATCAGGTGCTATATTTTCAATTGCTCATAACTCCTGAATGAGAGCGAATTTCTCCAATTTGAAGACATATTCTTGAAGGTCTCTTCAAGGACTATCAACCACCACAGTTTGAGCAATTTTCATTTTTTGAAAATTTTCGATAAAAACCACGGATTTCGATAAAAACCTATACATCAGGTGTTTTTTGAGGCAAAAAATAAAAATCTTTCTGATTTGGTTGATATTTGGTACACAGGTAGGGCTTAGCCTAAGAAGTGATGACACCAAATTTGGCGCTTCTAGCTATCACACAGGGTGAGTAATTAAACTAGAAAAAATAAAGCTATATTATCAATTGCTCATAACTCCTGAATGAGAGCGAATTTCTCCAATTTGAAGACATATTCTTGAAGGTCTCTTCAATGACTATCAACCATCACAGTTTGAGCAATTTTAATTTTTTGAAAATTTTCGATAAAAACCATGGACTATACATCAGGTGTTTTTTGAGGCAAAAAAAAAAAATCTTTCTGATTTGGCTGATATTTGGTACACAGGTAGGGCTTAGCCTAAGAAGTGATGACACCAAATTTGGCGCTTCTAGCTATCACACAGGGTAAGTAATTAAACTAGAAAAAATAAAGCTATATTTTCAATTGCTCATAACTCCTGAATGAGAGCGAATTTCTCCAATTTGAAGACATATTCTTGAAGGTCTCTTCAAGGACTATCAACCACCACAGTTTGAGCAATTTTCATTTTTTGAAAATTTTCGATAAAAACCATGGACTATACATCAGGTGTTTTTTGAGGCAAAAAATAAAAATCTTTCTGATTTGGTTGATATTTGGTACACAGGTAGGGCTTAGCCTAAGAAGTGATGACACCAAATTTGGCGCTTCTAGCTATCACACAGGGTGAGTAATTAAACTAGAAAAAATAAAGCTATATTTTCAATTGCTCATAACTCCTGAATGAGAGCGAATTTCTCCAATTTGAAGACATATTCTTGAAGGTCTCTTCAAGGACTATCAACCACCATAGTTTGAGCAATTTTCATTTTTTGAAAATTTTCGATAAAAACCATGGACTATATACATCAGGTGTTTTTTGAGGCAAAAAATAAAAATCTTTCAGATTTGGTTGATATTTGGTACACAGGTAGGGCTTAGCCTAAGAAGTGATGACACCAAATTTGGCGCTCCTAGCTATCACACAGGGTGAGTAATTAAACTAGAAAAAATAAAGCTATATTTTCAATTGCTCATAACTCCTGAATGAGAGCGAATTTCTCCAATTTGAAGACATATTCTTGAAGGTCTCTTCAAGGACTATCAACCACCACAGTTTGAGCAATTTTCATTTTTTGAAAATTTTCGATAAAAACCACGGACTATACATCAGGTGCTATATTTTCAATTGCTCATAACTCCTGAATGAGAGCGAATTTCTCCAATTTGAAGACATATTCTTGAAGGTCTCTTCAAGGACTATCAACCACCACAGTTTGAGCAATTTTCATGTTTTGAAAATTTTCGATAAAAACTACGGACTATACATCAGGTGTTTTTTGAGGCAAAAAATAAAAATCTTTCTGATTTGGTTGATATTTGGTACACAGGTAGGGCTTAGCCTAAGAAGTGATGACACCAAATTTGGCGCTCCTAGCTATCACACAGGGTGAGTAATTAAACTAGAAGAAATAAAGCTATATTTTCAATTGCTCATAACTCCTGAATGAGAGCGAATTTCTCCAATTTGAAGACATATTCTTGAAGGTCTCTTCAAGGACTATCAACCACCACAGTTTGAGCAATTTTCATTTTTTGAAAATTTTCGATAAAAACCACGGACTATACATCAGGTGCTATATTTTCAATTGCTCATAACTCCTGAATGAGAGCGAATTTCTCCAATTTGAAGACATATTCTTGAAGGTCTCTTCAAGGACTATCAACCACCATAGTTTGAGCAATTTTCATTTTTTGAAAATTTTCGATAAAAACCATGGACTATATACATCAGGTGTTTTTTGAGGCAAAAAATAAAAATCTTTCAGATTTGGTTGATATTTGGTACACAGGTAGGGCTTAGCCTAAGAAGTGATGACACCAAATTTGGCGCTCCTAGCTATCACACAGGGTGAGTAATTAAACTAGAAAAAATAAAGCTATATTTTCAATTGCTCATAACTCCTGAATGAGAGCGAATTTCTCCAATTTGAAGACATATTCTTGAAGGTCTCTTCAAGGACTATCAACCACCACAGTTTGAGCAATTTTCATTTTTTGAAAATTTTCGATAAAAACCACGGACTATACATCAGGTGCTATATTTTCAATTGCTCATAACTCCTGAATGAGAGCGAATTTCTCCAATTTGAAGACATATTCTTGAAGGTCTCTTCAAGGACTATCAACCACCACAGTTTGAGCAATTTTCATTTTTTGAAAATTTTCGATAAAAACTACGGACTATACATCAGGTGTTTTTTGAGGCAAAAAATAAAAATCTTTCTGATTTGGTTGATATTTGGTACACAGGTAGGGCTTAGCCTAAGAAGTGATGACACCAAATTTGGCGCTTCTAGCTATCACACAGGGTGAGTAATTAAACTAGAAAAAATAAAGCTATATTTTTAATTGCTCATAACTCCTGAATGAGAGCGAATTTCACCAATTTGAAGACATATTCTTGAAGGTCTCTTCAAGGACTATCAACCACCACAGTTTGAGCAATTTTAATTTTTTGAAAATTTTCGATAAAAACCATGGACTATACATCAGGAGTTTTTTGAGGCAAAAAATAAAAATCTTTCTGATTTGGTTGATATTTGGTACACAGGTAGGGCTTAGCCTAAGAAGTGATGACACCAAATTTGGCGCTTCTAGCTATCACACAGGGTGAGTAATTAAACTAGAAAAAATAAAGCTATATTATCAATTGCTCATAACTCCTGAATGAGAGCGAATTTCTCCAATTTGAAGACATATTCTTGAAGGTCTCTTCAATGACTATCAACCATCACAGTTTGAGCAATTTTCATTCTTTGAAAATTTTCGATAAAAACCATGGACTATACATCAGGTGTTTTTTGAGGCAAAAAATAAAAATCTTTCTGATTTGGTTGATATTTGGTACACAGGTAGGGCTTAGCCTAAGAAGTGATGACACCAAATTTGGCGCTTCTAGCTATCACACAGGGTGAGTAATTAAACTAGAAAAAATAAAGCTATATTTTTAATTGCTCATAACTCCTGAATGAGAGCGAATTTCACCAATTTGAAGACATATTCTTGAAGGTCTCTTCAAGGACTATCAACCACCACAGTTTGAGCAATTTTAATTTTTTGAAAATTTTCGATAAAAACCATGGACTATACATCAGGAGTTTTTTGAGGCAAAAAATAAAAATCTTTCTGATTTGGTTGATATTTGGTACACAGGTAGGGCTTAGCCTAAGAAGTGATGACACCAAATTTGGCGCTTCTAGCTATCACACAGGGTGAGTAATTAAACTAGAAAAAATAAAGCTATATTTTTAATTGCTCATAACTCCTGAATGAGAGCGAATTTCACCAATTTGAAGACATATTCTTGAAGGTCTCTTCAAGGACTATCAACCACCACAGTTTGAGCAATTTTAATTTTTTGAAAATTTTCGATAAAAACCATGGACTATACATCAGGAGTTTTTTGAGGCAAAAAATAAAAATCTTTCTGATTTGGTTGATATTTGGTACACAGGTAGGGCTTAGCCTAAGAAGTGATGACACCAAATTTGGCGCTTCTAGCTATCACACAGGGTGAGTAATTAAACTAGAAAAAATAAAGCTATATTTTCAATTGCTCATAACTCCTGAATGAGAGCGAATTTCTCCAATTTGAAGACATATTCTTGATGGTCTCTTCAAGGACTATCAACCACCACAGTTTGAGCAATTTTCATTTTTTGAAAATTTTCGATAAAAACCATGGACTATATACATCAGGTGTTTTTTGAGGCAAAAAATAAAAATCTTTCTGATTTGGTTGATATTTGTTACACAGGTAGGGCTTAGCCTAAGAAGTGATGACACCAAATTTGGCGCTTCTAGCTATCACACAGGGTGAGTAATTAAACTAGAAAAAATAAAGCTATATTTTCAATTGCTCATAACTCCTGAATGAGAGCGAATTTCTCCAATTTGAAGACATATTCTTGAAGGTCTCTTCAATGACTATCAACCATCACAGTTTGAGCAATTTTCATTCTTTGAAAATTTTCGATAAAAACCATGGACTATACATCAGGTGTTTTTTGAGGCAAAAAATAAAAATCTTTCAGATTTGGTTGATATTTGGTACACAGGTAGGGCTTAGCCTAAGAAGTGATGACACCAGATTTGGCGCTTCTAGCTATCACACAGGGTGAGTAATTAAACTAGAAAAAATAAAGCTATATTTTCAATTGCTCATAACTCCTGAATGAGAGCGAATTTCTCCAATTTGAAGACATATTCTTGAAGGTCTCTTCAAGGACTATCAACCACCATAGTTTGAGCAATTTTCATTTTTTGAAAATTTTCGATAAAAACCATGGACTATACATCAGGTGTTTTTTGAGGCAAAAAATAAAAATCTTTCAGATTTGGTTGATATTTGGTACACAGGTAGGGCTTAGCCTAAGAAGTGATGACACCAAATTTGGCGCTCCTAGCTATCACACAGGGTGAGTAATTAAACTAGAAAAAATAAAGCTATATTTTTAATTGCTCATAACTCCTGAATGAGAGCGAATTTCTCCAATTTGAAGACATATTCTTGAAGGTCTCTTCAAGGACTATCAACCACCACAGTTTGAGCAATTTTCATTTTTTGAAAATTTTCGATAAAAACCATGGACTATATACATCAGGTGTTTTTTGAGGCAAAAAATAAAAATCTTTCTGATTTGGTTGATATTTGGTACACAGGTAGGGCTTAGCCTAAGAAGTGATGACACCAAATTTGGCGCTTCTAGCTATCACACAGAGTGAGTAATTAAACTAGAAAAAATAAAGCTATATTTTCAATTGCTCATAACTCCTGAATGAGAGCGAATTTCTCCAATTTGAAGACATATTCTTGAAGGTCTCTTCAAGGACTATCAACCACCACAGTTTGAGCAATTTTTATTTTTTGAAAATTTTCGATAAAAACCACGGACTATACATCAGGTGCTATATTTTCAATTGCTCATAACTCCTGAATGAGAGCGAATTTCTCCAATTTGAAGACATATTCTTGAAGGTCTCTTCAAGGACTATCAACCACCACAGTTTGAGCAATTTTCATTTTTTGAAAATTTTCGATAAAAACTACGGACTATACATCAGGTGTTTTTTGAGGCAAAAAATAAAAATCTTTCTGATTTGGTTGATATTTGGTACACAGGTAGGGCTTAGCCTAAGAAGTGATGACACCAAATTTGGCGCTTCTAGCTATCACACAGGGTGAGTAATTAAACTAGAAAAAATAAAGCTATATTTTTAATTGCTCATAACTCCTGAATGAGAGCGAATTTCACCAATTTGAAGACATATTCTTGAAGGTCTCTTCAAGGACTATCAACCACCACAGTTTGAGCAATTTTCATTTTTTGAAAATTTTCGATAAAAACCACGGACTATACATCAGGTGCTATATTTTCAATTGCTCATAACTCCTGAATGAGAGCGAATTTCTCCAATTTGAAGACATATTCTTGAAGGTCTCTTCAAGGACTATCAACCACCACAGTTTGAGCAATTTTTATTTTTTGAAAATTTTCGATAAAAACCACGGACTATACATCAGGTGCTATATTTTCAATTGCTCATAACTCCTGAATGAGAGCGAATTTCTCCAATTTGAAGACATATTCTTGAAGGTCTCTTCAAGGACTATCAACCACCACAGTTTGAGCAATTTTCATTTTTTGAAAATTTTCGATAAAAACCACGGATTTCGATAAAAACCTATACATCAGGTGTTTTTTGAGGCAAAAAATAAAAATCTTTCTGATTTGGTTGATATTTGGTACACAGGTAGGGCTTAGCCTAAGAAGTGATGACACCAAATTTGGCGCTTCTAGCTATCACACAGGGTGAGTAATTAAACTAGAAAAAATAAAGCTATATTATCAATTGCTCATAACTCCTGAATGAGAGCGAATTTCTCCAATTTGAAGACATATTCTTGAAGGTCTCTTCAATGACTATCAACCATCACAGTTTGAGCAATTTTAATTTTTTGAAAATTTTCGATAAAAACCATGGACTATACATCAGGTGTTTTTTGAGGCAAAAAATAAAAATCTTTCTGATTTGGCTGATATTTGGTACACAGGTAGGGCTTAGCCTAAGAAGTGATGACACCAAATTTGGCGCTTCTAGCTATCACACAGGGTAAGTAATTAAACTAGAAAAAATAAAGCTATATTTTCAATTGCTCATAACTCCTGAATGAGAGCGAATTTCTCCAATTTGAAGACATATTCTTGAAGGTCTCTTCAAGGACTATCAACCACCACAGTTTGAGCAATTTTCATTTTTTGAAAATTTTCGATAAAAACCATGGACTATACATCAGGTGTTTTTTGAGGCAAAAAATAAAAATCTTTCTGATTTGGTTGATATTTGGTACACAGGTAGGGCTTAGCCTAAGAAGTGATGACACCAAATTTGGCGCTTCTAGCTATCACACAGGGTGAGTAATTAAACTAGAAAAAATAAAGCTATATTTTCAATTGCTCATAACTCCTGAATGAGAGCGAATTTCTCCAATTTGAAGACATATTCTTGAAGGTCTCTTCAAGGACTATCAACCACCATAGTTTGAGCAATTTTCATTTTTTGAAAATTTTCGATAAAAACCATGGACTATATACATCAGGTGTTTTTTGAGGCAAAAAATAAAAATCTTTCAGATTTGGTTGATATTTGGTACACAGGTAGGGCTTAGCCTAAGAAGTGATGACACCAAATTTGGCGCTCCTAGCTATCACACAGGGTGAGTAATTAAACTAGAAAAAATAAAGCTATATTTTCAATTGCTCATAACTCCTGAATGAGAGCGAATTTCTCCAATTTGAAGACATATTCTTGAAGGTCTCTTCAAGGACTATCAACCACCACAGTTTGAGCAATTTTCATTTTTTGAAAATTTTCGATAAAAACCACGGACTATACATCAGGTGCTATATTTTCAATTGCTCATAACTCCTGAATGAGAGCGAATTTCTCCAATTTGAAGACATATTCTTGAAGGTCTCTTCAAGGACTATCAACCACCACAGTTTGAGCAATTTTCATTTTTTGAAAATTTTCGATAAAAACTACGGACTATACATCAGGTGTTTTTTGAGGCAAAAAATAAAAATCTTTCTGATTTGGTTGATATTTGGTACACAGGTAGGGCTTAGCCTAAGAAGTGATGACACCAAATTTGGCGCTCCTAGCTATCACACAGGGTGAGTAATTAAACTAGAAAAAATAAAGCTATATTTTCAATTGCTCATAACTCCTGAATGAGAGCGAATTTCTCCAATTTGAAGACATATTCTTGAAGGTCTCTTCAAGGACTATCAACCACCACAGTTTGAGCAATTTTCATTTTTTGAAAATTTTCGATAAAAACCACGGACTATACATCAGGTGCTATATTTTCAATTGCTCATAACTCCTGAATGAGAGCGAATTTCTCCAATTTGAAGACATATTCTTGAAGGTCTCTTCAAGGACTATCAACCACCATAGTTTGAGCAATTTTCATTTTTTGAAAATTTTCGATAAAAACCATGGACTATATACATCAGGTGTTTTTTGAGGCAAAAAATAAAAATCTTTCAGATTTGGTTGATATTTGGTACACAGGTAGGGCTTAGCCTAAGAAGTGATGACACCAAATTTGGCGCTCCTAGCTATCACACAGGGTGAGTAATTAAACTAGAAAAAATAAAGCTATATTTTCAATTGCTCATAACTCCTGAATGAGAGCGAATTTCTCCAATTTGAAGACATATTCTTGAAGGTCTCTTCAAGGACTATCAACCACCACAGTTTGAGCAATTTTCATTTTTTGAAAATTTTCGATAAAAACCACGGACTATACATCAGGTGCTATATTTTCAATTGCTCATAACTCCTGAATGAGAGCGAATTTCTCCAATTTGAAGACATATTCTTGAAGGTCTCTTCAAGGACTATCAACCACCACAGTTTGAGCAATTTTCATTTTTTGAAAATTTTCGATAAAAACTACGGACTATACATCAGGTGTTTTTTGAGGCAAAAAATAAAAATCTTTCTGATTTGGTTGATATTTGGTACACAGGTAGGGCTTAGCCTAAGAAGTGATGACACCAAATTTGGCGCTTCTAGCTATCACACAGGGTGAGTAATTAAACTAGAAAAAATAAAGCTATATTTTTAATTGCTCATAACTCCTGAATGAGAGCGAATTTCACCAATTTGAAGACATATTCTTGAAGGTCTCTTCAAGGACTATCAACCACCACAGTTTGAGCAATTTTAATTTTTTGAAAATTTTCGATAAAAACCATGGACTATACATCAGGAGTTTTTTGAGGCAAAAAATAAAAATCTTTCTGATTTGGTTGATATTTGGTACACAGGTAGGGCTTAGCCTAAGAAGTGATGACACCAAATTTGGCGCTTCTAGCTATCACACAGGGTGAGTAATTAAACTAGAAAAAATAAAGCTATATTTTTAATTGCTCATAACTCCTGAATGAGAGCGAATTTCACCAATTTGAAGACATATTCTTGATGGTCTCTTCAAGGACTATCAACCACCACAGTTTGAGCAATTTTCATTTTTTGAAAATTTTCGATAAAAACCATGGACTATATACATCAGGTGTTTTTTGAGGCAAAAAATAAAAATCTTTCTGATTTGGTTGATATTTGTTACACAGGTAGGGCTTAGCCTAAGAAGTGATGACACCAAATTTGGCGCTCCTAGCTATCACACAGGGTGAGTAATTAAACTAGAAAAAATAAAGCTATATTTTCAATTGCTCATAACTCCTGAATGAGAGCGAATTTCTCCAATTTGAAGACATATTCTTGAAGGTCTCTTCAATGACTATCAACCATCACAGTTTGAGCAATTTTCATTCTTTGAAAATTTTCGATAAAAACCATGGACTATACATCAGGTGTTTTTTGAGGCAAAAAATAAAAATCTTTCTGATTTGGTTGATATTTGGTACACAGGTAGGGCTTAGCCTAAGAAGTGATGACACCAAATTTGGCGCTTCTAGCTATCACACAGGGTGAGTAATTAAACTAGAAAAAATAAAGCTATATTTTCAATTGCTCATAACTCCTGAATGAGAGCGAATTTCTCCAATTTGAAGACATATTCTTGATGGTCTCTTCAAGGACTATCAACCACCACAGTTTGAGCAATTTTAATTTTTTGAAAATTTTCGATAAAAACCATGGACTATATACATCAGGTGTTTTTTGAGGCAAAAAATAAAAATCTTTCTGATTTGGTTGATATTTGGTACACAGGTAGGGCTTAGCCTAAGAAGTGATGACACCAAATTTGGCGCTTCTAGCTATCACACAGGGTGAGTAATTAAACTAGAAAAAATAAAGCTATATTTTCAATTGCTCATAACTCCTGAATGAGAGCGAATTTCTCCAATTTGAAGACATATTCTTGATGGTCTCTTCAAGGACTATCAACCACCACAGTTTGAGCAATTTTCATTTTTTGAAAATTTTCGATAAAAACCATGGACTATATACATCAGGTGTTTTTTGAGGCAAAAAATAAAAATCTTTCTGATTTGGTTGATATTTGGTACACAGGTAGGGCTTAGCCTAAGAAGTGATGACACCAAATTTGGCGCTCCTAGCTATCACACAGGGTGAGTAATTAAACTAGAAAAAATAAAGCTATATTTTCAATTGCTCATAACTCCTGAATGAGAGCGAATTTCTCCAATTTGAAGACATATTCTTGAAGGTCTCTTCAAGGACTATCAACCACCATAGTTTGAGCAATTTTCATTTTTTGAAAATTTTCGATAAAAACCATGGACTATACATCAGGTGTTTTTTGAGGCAAAAAATAAAAATCTTTCTGATTTGGTTGATATTTGGTACACAGGTAGGGCTTAGCCTAAGAAGTGATGACACCAAATTTGGCGCTTCTAGCTATCACACAGGGTGAGTAATTAAACTAGAAAAAATAAAGCTATATTTTCAATTGCTCATAACTCCTGAATGAGAGCGAATTTCTCCAATTTGAAGACATATTCTTGAAGGTCTCTTCAAGGACTATCAACCACCATAGTTTGAGCAATTTTCATTTTTTGAAAATTTTCGATAAAAACCATGGACTATATACATCAGGTGTTTTTTGAGGCAAAAAATAAAAATCTTTCAGATTTGGTTGATATTTGGTACACAGGTAGGGCTTAGCCTAAGAAGTGATGACACCAAATTTGGCGCTCCTAGCTATCACACAGGGTGAGTAATTAAACTAGAAAAAATAAAGCTATATTTTCAATTGCTCATAACTCCTGAATGAGAGCGAATTTCTCCAATTTGAAGACATATTCTTGAAGGTCTCTTCAAGGACTATCAACCACCACAGTTTGAGCAATTTTCATTTTTTGAAAATTTTCGATAAAAACCACGGACTATACATCAGGTGCTATATTTTCAATTGCTCATAACTCCTGAATGAGAGCGAATTTCTCCAATTTGAAGACATATTCTTGAAGGTCTCTTCAAGGACTATCAACCACCACAGTTTGAGCAATTTTCATTTTTTGAAAATTTTCGATAAAAACTACGGACTATACATCAGGTGTTTTTTGAGGCAAAAAATAAAAATCTTTCTGATTTGGTTGATATTTGGTACACAGGTAGGGCTTAGCCTAAGAAGTGATGACACCAAATTTGGCGCTTCTAGCTATCACACAGGGTGAGTAATTAAACTAGAAAAAATAAAGCTATATTTTTAATTGCTCATAACTCCTGAATGAGAGCGAATTTCACCAATTTGAAGACATATTCTTGAAGGTCTCTTCAAGGACTATCAACCACCACAGTTTGAGCAATTTTCATTTTTTGAAAATTTTCGATAAAAACCACGGACTATACATCAGGTGCTATATTTTCAATTGCTCATAACTCCTGAATGAGAGCGAATTTCTCCAATTTGAAGACATATTCTTGAAGGTCTCTTCAAGGACTATCAACCACCACAGTTTGAGCAATTTTTATTTTTTGAAAATTTTCGATAAAAACCACGGACTATACATCAGGTGCTATATTTTCAATTGCTCATAACTCCTGAATGAGAGCGAATTTCTCCAATTTGAAGACATATTCTTGAAGGTCTCTTCAAGGACTATCAACCACCACAGTTTGAGCAATTTTCATTTTTTGAAAATTTTCGATAAAAACCACGGATTTCGATAAAAACCTATACATCAGGTGTTTTTTGAGGCAAAAAATAAAAATCTTTCTGATTTGGTTGATATTTGGTACACAGGTAGGGCTTAGCCTAAGAAGTGATGACACCAAATTTGGCGCTTCTAGCTATCACACAGGGTGAGTAATTAAACTAGAAAAAATAAAGCTATATTATCAATTGCTCATAACTCCTGAATGAGAGCGAATTTCTCCAATTTGAAGACATATTCTTGAAGGTCTCTTCAATGACTATCAACCATCACAGTTTGAGCAATTTTCAATTTTTGAAAATTTTCGATAAAAACCATGGACTATACATCAGGTGTTTTTTGAGGCAAAAAATAAAAATCTTTCTGATTTGGTTGATATTTGGTACACAGGTAGGGCTTAGCCTAAGAAGTGATGACACCAAATTTGGCGCTTCTAGCTATCACACAGGGTGAGTAATTAAACTAGAAAAAATAAAGCTATATTTTTAATTGCTCATAACTCCTGAATGAGAGCGAATTTCACCAATTTGAAGACATATTCTTGAAGGTCTCTTCAAGGACTATCAACCACCACAGTTTGAGCAATTTTAATTTTTTGAAAATTTTCGATAAAAACCATGGACTATACATCAGGTGTTTTTTGAGGCAAAAAATAAAAATCTTTCTGATTTGGTTGATATTTGGTACACAGGTAGGGCTTAGCCTAAGAAGTGATGACACCAAATTTGGCGCTTCTAGCTATCACACAGGGTGAGTAATTAAACTAGAAAAAATAAAGCTATATTATCAATTGCTCATAACTCCTGAATGAGAGCGAATTTCTCCAATTTGAAGACATATTCTTGAAGGTCTCTTCAATGACTATCAACCATCACAGTTTGAGCAATTTTCATTCTTTGAAAATTTTCGATAAAAACCATGGACTATACATCAGGAGTTTTTTGAGGCAAAAAATAAAAATCTTTCTGATTTGGTTGATATTTGGTACACAGGTAGGGCTTAGCCTAAGAAGTGATGACACCAAATTTGGCGCTTCTAGCTATCACACAGGGTGAGTAATTAAACTAGGAAAAATAAAGCTATATTTTCAATTGCTCATAACTCCTGAATGAGAGCGAATTTCTCCAATTTGAAGACATATTCTTGATGGTCTCTTCAAGGACTATCAACCACCACAGTTTGAGCAATTTTCATTTTTTGAAAATTTTCGATAAAAACCATGGACTATATACATCAGGTGTTTTTTGAGGCAAAAAATAAAAATCTTTCTGATTTGGTTGATATTTGTTACACAGGTAGGGCTTAGCCTAAGAAGTGATGACACCAAATTTGGCGCTTCTAGCTATCACACAGGGTGAGTAATTAAACTAGAAAAAATAAAGCTATATTTTCAATTGCTCATAACTCCTGAATGAGAGCGAATTTCTCCAATTTGAAGACATATTCTTGAAGGTCTCTTCAATGACTATCAACCATCACAGTTTGAGCAATTTTCATTCTTTGAAAATTTTCGATAAAAACCATGGACTATACATCAGGTGTTTTTTGAGGCAAAAAATAAAAATCTTTCAGATTTGGTTGATATTTGGTACACAGGTAGGGCTTAGCCTAAGAAGTGATGACACCAGATTTGGCGCTTCTAGCTATCACACAGGGTGAGTAATTAAACTAGAAAAAATAAAGCTATATTTTCAATTGCTCATAACTCCTGAATGAGAGCGAATTTCTCCAATTTGAAGACATATTCTTGAAGGTCTCTTCAAGGACTATCAACCACCATAGTTTGAGCAATTTTCATTTTTTGAAAATTTTCGATAAAAACCATGGACTATACATCAGGTGTTTTTTGAGGCAAAAAATAAAAATCTTTCAGATTTGGTTGATATTTGGTACACAGGTAGGGCTTAGCCTAAGAAGTGATGACACCAAATTTGGCGCTCCTAGCTATCACACAGGGTGAGTAATTAAACTAGAAAAAATAAAGCTATATTTTTAATTGCTCATAACTCCTGAATGAGAGCGAATTTCTCCAATTTGAAGACATATTCTTGAAGGTCTCTTCAAGGACTATCAACCACCACAGTTTGAGCAATTTTCATTTTTTGAAAATTTTCGATAAAAACCATGGACTATATACATCAGGTGTTTTTTGAGGCAAAAAATAAAAATCTTTCTGATTTGGTTGATATTTGGTACACAGGTAGGGCTTAGCCTAAGAAGTGATGACACCAAATTTGGCGCTTCTAGCTATCACACAGAGTGAGTAATTAAACTAGAAAAAATAAAGCTATATTTTCAATTGCTCATAACTCCTGAATGAGAGCGAATTTCTCCAATTTGAAGACATATTCTTGAAGGTCTCTTCAAGGACTATCAACCACCACAGTTTAAGCAATTTTTATTTTTTGAAAATTTTCGATAAAAACCACGGACTATACATCAGGTGCTATATTTTCAATTGCTCATAACTCCTGAATGAGAGCGAATTTCTCCAATTTGAAGACATATTCTTGAAGGTCTCTTCAAGGACTATCAACCACCACAGTTTGAGCAATTTAAATTCTTTGAAAATTTTCGATATAACCATGGACTATATATACATCAGGTGTTTTTTGAGGCAAAAAATAAAAATCTTTCTGATTTGGCTGATATTTGGTACACAGGTAGGGCTTAGCCTAAGAAGTGATGACACCAAATTTGGCGCTTCTAGCTATCACACAGGGTAAGTAATTAAACTAGAAAAAATAAAGCTATATTTTCAATTGCTCATAACTCCTAAATGAGAGCGAATTTCTCCAATTTGAAGACATATTCTTGAAGGTCTCTTCAAGGACTATCAACCACCACAGTTTGAGCAATTTTAATTTTTTGAAAATTTTCGATAAAAACCATGGACTATACATCAGGTGTTTTTTGAGGCAAAAAATAAAAATCTTTCTGATTTGGCTGATATTTGGTACACAGGTAGGGCTTAGCCTAAGAAGTGATGACACCAAATTTGGCGCTTCTAGCTATCACACAGGGTAAGTAATTAAACTAGAAAAAATAAAGCTATATTTTCAATTGCTCATAACTCCTGAATGAGAGCGAATTTCTCCAATTTGAAGACATATTCTTGAAGGTCTCTTCAAGGACTATCAACCACCACAGTTTGAGCAATTTTCATTTTTTGAAAATTTTCGATAAAAACCATGGACTATACATCAGGTGTTTTTTGAGGCAAAAAATAAAAATCTTTCTGATTTGGTTGATATTTGGTACACAGGTAGGGCTTAGCCTAAGAAGTGATGACACCAAATTTGGCGCTTCTAGCTATCACACAGGGTGAGTAATTAAACTAGAAAAAATAAAGCTATATTTTCAATTGCTCATAACTCCTGAATGAGAGCGAATTTCTCCAATTTGAAGACATATTCTTGAAGGTCTCTTCAAGGACTATCAACCACCATAGTTTGAGCAATTTTCATTTTTTGAAAATTTTCGATAAAAACCATGGACTATATACATCAGGTGTTTTTTGAGGCAAAAAATAAAAATCTTTCAGATTTGGTTGATATTTGGTACACAGGTAGGGCTTAGCCTAAGAAGTGATGACACCAAATTTGGCGCTCCTAGCTATCACACAGGGTGAGTAATTAAACTAGAAAAAATAAAGCTATATTTTCAATTGCTCATAACTCCTGAATGAGAGCGAATTTCTCCAATTTGAAGACATATTCTTGAAGGTCTCTTCAAGGACTATCAACCACCACAGTTTGAGCAATTTTCATTTTTTGAAAATTTTCGATAAAAACCACGGACTATACATCAGGTGCTATATTTTCAATTGCTCATAACTCCTGAATGAGAGCGAATTTCTCCAATTTGAAGACATATTCTTGAAGGTCTCTTCAAGGACTATCAACCACCACAGTTTGAGCAATTTTCATTTTTTGAAAATTTTCGATAAAAACTACGGACTATACATCAGGTGTTTTTTGAGGCAAAAAATAAAAATCTTTCTGATTTGGTTGATATTTGGTACACAGGTAGGGCTTAGCCTAAGAAGTGATGACACCAAATTTGGCGCTTCTAGCTATCACACAGGGTGAGTAATTAAACTAGAAAAAATAAAGCTATATTTTTAATTGCTCATAACTCCTGAATGAGAGCGAATTTCACCAATTTGAAGACATATTCTTGAAGGTCTCTTCAAGGACTATCAACCACCACAGTTTGAGCAATTTTAATTTTTTGAAAATTTTCGATAAAAACCATGGACTATACATCAGGAGTTTTTTGAGGCAAAAAATAAAAATCTTTCTGATTTGGTTGATATTTGGTACACAGGTAGGGCTTAGCCTAAGAAGTGATGACACCAAATTTGGCGCTTCTAGCTATCACACAGGGTGAGTAATTAAACTAGAAAAAATAAAGCTATATTATCAATTGCTCATAACTCCTGAATGAGAGCGAATTTCTCCAATTTGAAGACATATTCTTGAAGGTCTCTTCAATGACTATCAACCATCACAGTTTGAGCAATTTTCATTCTTTGAAAATTTTCGATAAAAACCATGGACTATACATCAGGTGTTTTTTGAGGCAAAAAATAAAAATCTTTCTGATTTGGTTGATATTTGGTACACAGGTAGGGCTTAGCCTAAGAAGTGATGACACCAAATTTGGCGCTTCTAGCTATCACACAGGGTGAGTAATTAAACTAGAAAAAATAAAGCTATATTTTTAATTGCTCATAACTCCTGAATGAGAGCGAATTTCACCAATTTGAAGACATATTCTTGAAGGTCTCTTCAAGGACTATCAACCACCACAGTTTGAGCAATTTTAATTTTTTGAAAATTTTCGATAAAAACCATGGACTATACTATACATCAGGAGTTTTTTGAGGCAAAAAATAAAAATCTTTCTGATTTGGTTGATATTTGGTACACAGGTGGGGCTTAGCCTAAGAAGTGATGACACCAAATTTGGCGCTTCTAGCTATCACACAGGGTGAGTAATTAAACTAGAAAAAATAAAGCTATATTTTCAATTGCTCATAACTCCTGAATGAGAGCGAATTTCTCCAATTTGAAGACATATTCTTGATGGTCTCTTCAAGGACTATCAACCACCACAGTTTGAGCAATTTTCATTTTTTGAAAATTTTCGATAAAAACCATGGACTATACATCAGGTGTTTTTTGAGGCAAAAAATAAAAATCTTTCAGATTTGGTTGATATTTGGTACACAGGTAGGGCTTAGCCTAAGAAGTGATGACACCAGATTTGGCGCTTCTAGCTATCACACAGGGTGAGTAATTAAACTAGAAAAAATAAAGCTATATTTTCAATTGCTCATAACTCCTGAATGAGAGCGAATTTCTCCAATTTGAAGACATATTCTTGAAGGTCTCTTCAAGGACTATCAACCACCATAGTTTGAGCAATTTTCATTTTTTGAAAATTTTCGATAAAAACCATGGACTATATACATCAGGTGTTTTTTGAGGCAAAAAATAAAAATCTTTCTGATTTGGTTGATATTTGGTACACAGGTAGGGCTTAGCCTAAGAAGTGATGACACCAAATTTGGCGCTTCTAGCTATCACACAGGGTGAGTAATTAAACTAGAAAAAATAAAGCTATATTTTTAATTGCTCATAACTCCTGAATGAGAGCGAATTTCACCAATTTGAAGACATATTCTTGAAGGTCTCTTCAAGGACTATCAACCACCACAGTTTGAGCAATTTTCATTTTTTGAAAATTTTCGATAAAAACCACGGACTATACATCAGGTGCTATATTTTCAATTGCTCATAACTCCTGAATGAGAGCGAATTTCTCCAATTTGAAGACATATTCTTGAAGGTCTCTTCAAGGACTATCAACCACCACAGTTTGAGCAATTTTTATTTTTTGAAAATTTTCGATAAAAACCACGGACTATACATCAGGTGCTATATTTTCAATTGCTCATAACTCCTGAATGAGAGCGAATTTCTCCAATTTGAAGACATATTCTTGAAGGTCTCTTCAAGGACTATCAACCACCACAGTTTGAGCAATTTTCATTTTTTGAAAATTTTCGATAAAAACCACGGATTTCGATAAAAACCTATACATCAGGTGTTTTTTGAGGCAAAAAATAAAAATCTTTCTGATTTGGTTGATATTTGGTACACAGGTAGGGCTTAGCCTAAGAAGTGATGACACCAAATTTGGCGCTTCTAGCTATCACACAGGGTGAGTAATTAAACTAGAAAAAATAAAGCTATATTATCAATTGCTCATAACTCCTGAATGAGAGCGAATTTCTCCAATTTGAAGACATATTCTTGAAGGTCTCTTCAATGACTATCAACCATCACAGTTTGAGCAATTTTCATTCTTTGAAAATTTTCGATAAAAACCATGGACTATACATCAGGTGTTTTTTGAGGCAAAAAATAAAAATCTTTCTGATTTGGTTGATATTTGGTACACAGGTAGGGCTTAGCCTAAGAAGTGATGACACCAAATTTGGCGCTTCTAGCTATCACACAGGGTGAGTAATTAAACTAGAAAAAATAAAGCTATATTTTTAATTGCTCATAACTCCTGAATGAGAGCGAATTTCACCAATTTGAAGACATATTCTTGAAGGTCTCTTCAAGGACTATCAACCACCACAGTTTGAGCAATTTTAATTTTTTGAAAATTTTCGATAAAAACCATGGACTATACATCAGGTGTTTTTTGAGGCAAAAAATAAAAATCTTTCTGATTTGGTTGATATTTGGTACACAGGTAGGGCTTAGCCTAAGAAGTGATGACACCAAATTTGGCGCTTCTAGCTATCACACAGGGTGAGTAATTAAACTAGAAAAAATAAAGCTATATTATCAATTGCTCATAACTCCTGAATGAGAGCGAATTTCTCCAATTTGAAGACATATTCTTGAAGGTCTCTTCAATGACTATCAACCATCACAGTTTGAGCAATTTTCATTCTTTGAAAATTTTCGATAAAAACCATGGACTATACATCAGGAGTTTTTTGAGGCAAAAAATAAAAATCTTTCTGATTTGGTTGATATTTGGTACACAGGTAGGGCTTAGCCTAAGAAGTGATGACACCAAATTTGGCGCTTCTAGCTATCACACAGGGTGAGTAATTAAACTAGAAAAAATAAAGCTATATTTTCAATTGCTCATAACTCCTGAATGAGAGCGAATTTCTCCAATTTGAAGACATATTCTTGATGGTCTCTTCAAGGACTATCAACCACCACAGTTTGAGCAATTTTCATTTTTTGAAAATTTTCGATAAAAACCATGGACTATATACATCAGGTGTTTTTTGAGGCAAAAAATAAAAATCTTTCTGATTTGGTTGATATTTGTTACACAGGTAGGGCTTAGCCTAAGAAGTGATGACACCAAATTTGGCGCTTCTAGCTATCACACAGGGTGAGTAATTAAACTAGAAAAAATAAAGCTATATTTTCAATTGCTCATAACTCCTGAATGAGAGCGAATTTCTCCAATTTGAAGACATATTCTTGAAGGTCTCTTCAATGACTATCAACCATCACAGTTTGAGCAATTTTCATTCTTTGAAAATTTTCGATAAAAACCATGGACTATACATCAGGTGTTTTTTGAGGCAAAAAATAAAAATCTTTCAGATTTGGTTGATATTTGGTACACAGGTAGGGCTTAGCCTAAGAAGTGATGACACCAGATTTGGCGCTTCTAGCTATCACACAGGGTGAGTAATTAAACTAGAAAAAATAAAGCTATATTTTCAATTGCTCATAACTCCTGAATGAGAGCGAATTTCTCCAATTTGAAGACATATTCTTGAAGGTCTCTTCAAGGACTATCAACCACCATAGTTTGAGCAATTTTCATTTTTTGAAAATTTTCGATAAAAACCATGGACTATACATCAGGTGTTTTTTGAGGCAAAAAATAAAAATCTTTCAGATTTGGTTGATATTTGGTACACAGGTAGGGCTTAGCCTAAGAAGTGATGACACCAAATTTGGCGCTCCTAGCTATCACACAGGGTGAGTAATTAAACTAGAAAAAATAAAGCTATATTTTTAATTGCTCATAACTCCTGAATGAGAGCGAATTTCTCCAATTTGAAGACATATTCTTGAAGGTCTCTTCAAGGACTATCAACCACCACAGTTTGAGCAATTTTCATTTTTTGAAAATTTTCGATAAAAACCATGGACTATATACATCAGGTGTTTTTTGAGGCAAAAAATAAAAATCTTTCTGATTTGGTTGATATTTGGTACACAGGTAGGGCTTAGCCTAAGAAGTGATGACACCAAATTTGGCGCTTCTAGCTATCACACAGAGTGAGTAATTAAACTAGAAAAAATAAAGCTATATTTTCAATTGCTCATAACTCCTGAATGAGAGCGAATTTCTCCAATTTGAAGACATATTCTTGAAGGTCTCTTCAAGGACTATCAACCACCACAGTTTGAGCAATTTTTATTTTTTGAAAATTTTCGATAAAAACCACGGACTATACATCAGGTGCTATATTTTCAATTGCTCATAACTCCTGAATGAGAGCGAATTTCTCCAATTTGAAGACATATTCTTGAAGGTCTCTTCAAGGACTATCAACCACCACAGTTTGAGCAATTTAAATTTTTTGAAAATTTTCGATATAACCATGGACTATACATCAGGTGTTTTTTGAGGCAAAAAATAAAAATCTTTCTGATTTGGCTGATATTTGGTACACAGGTAGGGCTTAGCCTAAGAAGTGATGACACCAAATTTGGCGCTTCTAGCTATCACACAGGGTAAGTAATTAAACTAGAAAAAATAAAGCTATATTTTCAATTGCTCATAACTCCTAAATGAGAGCGAATTTCTCCAATTTGAAGACATATTCTTGAAGGTCTCTTCAAGGACTATCAACCACCACAGTTTGAGCAATTTTAATTTTTTGAAAATTTTCGATAAAAACCATGGACTATACATCAGGTGTTTTTTGAGGCAAAAAATAAAAATCTTTCTGATTTGGCTGATATTTGGTACACAGGTAGGGCTTAGCCTAAGAAGTGATGACACCAAATTTGGCGCTTCTAGCTATCACACAGGGTAAGTAATTAAACTAGAAAAAATAAAGCTATATTTTCAATTGCTCATAACTCCTGAATGAGAGCGAATTTCTCCAATTTGAAGACATATTCTTGAAGGTCTCTTCAAGGACTATCAACCACCACAGTTTGAGCAATTTTCATTTTTTGAAAATTTTCGATAAAAACCATGGACTATACATCAGGTGTTTTTTGAGGCAAAAAATAAAAATCTTTCTGATTTGGTTGATATTTGGTACACAGGTAGGGCTTAGCCTAAGAAGTGATGACACCAAATTTGGCGCTTCTAGCTATCACACAGGGTGAGTAATTAAACTAGAAAAAATAAAGCTATATTTTCAATTGCTCATAACTCCTGAATGAGAGCGAATTTCTCCAATTTGAAGACATATTCTTGAAGGTCTCTTCAAGGACTATCAACCACCATAGTTTGAGCAATTTTCATTTTTTGAAAATTTTCGATAAAAACCATGGACTATATACATCAGGTGTTTTTTGAGGCAAAAAATAAAAATCTTTCAGATTTGGTTGATATTTGGTACACAGGTAGGGCTTAGCCTAAGAAGTGATGACACCAAATTTGGCGCTCCTAGCTATCACACAGGGTGAGTAATTAAACTAGAAAAAATAAAGCTATATTTTCAATTGCTCATAACTCCTGAATGAGAGCGAATTTCTCCAATTTGAAGACATATTCTTGAAGGTCTCTTCAAGGACTATCAACCACCACAGTTTGAGCAATTTTCATTTTTTGAAAATTTTCGATAAAAACCACGGACTATACATCAGGTGCTATATTTTCAATTGCTCATAACTCCTGAATGAGAGCGAATTTCTCCAATTTGAAGACATATTCTTGAAGGTCTCTTCAAGGACTATCAACCACCACAGTTTGAGCAATTTTCATTTTTTGAAAATTTTCGATAAAAACTACGGACTATACATCAGGTGTTTTTTGAGGCAAAAAATAAAAATCTTTCTGATTTGGTTGATATTTGGTACACAGGTAGGGCTTAGCCTAAGAAGTGATGACACCAAATTTGGCGCTTCTAGCTATCACACAGGGTGAGTAATTAAACTAGAAAAAATAAAGCTATATTTTTAATTGCTCATAACTCCTGAATGAGAGCGAATTTCACCAATTTGAAGACATATTCTTGAAGGTCTCTTCAAGGACTATCAACCACCACAGTTTGAGCAATTTTAATTTTTTGAAAATTTTCGATAAAAACCATGGACTATACATCAGGAGTTTTTTGAGGCAAAAAATAAAAATCTTTCTGATTTGGTTGATATTTGGTACACAGGTAGGGCTTAGCCTAAGAAGTGATGACACCAAATTTGGCGCTTCTAGCTATCACACAGGGTGAGTAATTAAACTAGAAAAAATAAAGCTATATTATCAATTGCTCATAACTCCTGAATGAGAGCGAATTTCTCCAATTTGAAGACATATTCTTGAAGGTCTCTTCAATGACTATCAACCATCACAGTTTGAGCAATTTTCATTCTTTGAAAATTTTCGATAAAAACCATGGACTATACATCAGGTGTTTTTTGAGGCAAAAAATAAAAATCTTTCTGATTTGGTTGATATTTGGTACACAGGTAGGGCTTAGCCTAAGAAGTGATGACACCAAATTTGGCGCTTCTAGCTATCACACAGGGTGAGTAATTAAACTAGAAAAAATAAAGCTATATTTTTAATTGCTCATAACTCCTGAATGAGAGCGAATTTCACCAATTTGAAGACATATTCTTGAAGGTCTCTTCAAGGACTATCAACCACCACAGTTTGAGCAATTTTAATTTTTTGAAAATTTTCGATAAAAACCATGGACTATACATCAGGTGTTTTTTGAGGCAAAAAATAAAAATCTTTCTGATTTGGTTGATATTTGTTACACAGGTAGGGCTTAGCCTAAGAAGTGATGACACCAAATTTGGCGCTTCTAGCTATCACACAGGGTGAGTAATTAAACTAGAAAAAATAAAGCTATATTTTCAATTGCTCATAACTCCTGAATGAGAGCGAATTTCTCCAATTTGAAGACATATTCTTGAAGGTCTCTTCAATGACTATCAACCATCACAGTTTGAGCAATTTTCATTCTTTGAAAATTTTCGATAAAAACCATGGACTATACATCAGGTGTTTTTTGAGGCAAAAAATAAAAATCTTTCAGATTTGGTTGATATTTGGTACACAGGTAGGGCTTAGCCTAAGAAGTGATGACACCAGATTTGGCGCTTCTAGCTATCACACAGGGTGAGTAATTAAACTAGAAAAAATAAAGCTATATTTTCAATTGCTCATAACTCCTGAATGAGAGCGAATTTCTCCAATTTGAAGACATATTCTTGAAGGTCTCTTCAAGGACTATCAACCACCATAGTTTGAGCAATTTTCATTTTTTGAAAATTTTCGATAAAAACCATGGACTATACATCAGGTGTTTTTTGAGGCAAAAAATAAAAATCTTTCAGATTTGGTTGATATTTGGTACACAGGTAGGGCTTAGCCTAAGAAGTGATGACACCAAATTTGGCGCTCCTAGCTATCACACAGGGTGAGTAATTAAACTAGAAAAAATAAAGCTATATTTTTAATTGCTCATAACTCCTGAATGAGAGCGAATTTCTCCAATTTGAAGACATATTCTTGAAGGTCTCTTCAAGGACTATCAACCACCACAGTTTGAGCAATTTTCATTTTTTGAAAATTTTCGATAAAAACCATGGACTATATACATCAGGTGTTTTTTGAGGCAAAAAATAAAAATCTTTCTGATTTGGTTGATATTTGGTACACAGGTAGGGCTTAGCCTAAGAAGTGATGACACCAAATTTGGCGCTTCTAGCTATCACACAGAGTGAGTAATTAAACTAGAAAAAATAAAGCTATATTTTCAATTGCTCATAACTCCTGAATGAGAGCGAATTTCTCCAATTTGAAGACATATTCTTGAAGGTCTCTTCAAGGACTATCAACCACCACAGTTTGAGCAATTTTTATTTTTTGAAAATTTTCGATAAAAACCACGGACTATACATCAGGTGCTATATTTTCAATTGCTCATAACTCCTGAATGAGAGCGAATTTCTCCAATTTGAAGACATATTCTTGAAGGTCTCTTCAAGGACTATCAACCACCACAGTTTGAGCAATTTTCATTTTTTGAAAATTTTCGATAAAAACCACGGATTTCGATAAAAACCTATACATCAGGTGTTTTTTGAGGCAAAAAATAAAAATCTTTCTGATTTGGTTGATATTTGGTACACAGGTAGGGCTTAGCCTAAGAAGTGATGACACCAAATTTGGCGCTTCTAGCTATCACACAGGGTGAGTAATTAAACTAGAAAAAATAAAGCTATATTTTCAATTGCTCATAACTCCTGAATGAGAGCGAATTTCTCCAATTTGAAGACATATTCTTGAAGGTCTCTTCAAGGACTATCAACCACCACAGTTTGAGCAATTTTCATTCTTTGAAAATTTTCGATAAAAACCATGGACTATATACATCAGGTTTTTGTTGAGGCAAAAAATAAAAATCTTTCTGATTTGGTTGATATTTGGTACACAGGTAGGGCTTAGCCTAAGAAGTGATGACACCAAATTTGGCGCTTCTAGCTATCACACAGGGTGAGTAATTAAACTAGAAAAAATAAAGCTATATTTTTAATTGCTCATAACTCCTGAATGAGAGCGAATTTCACCAATTTGAAGACATATTCTTGAAGGTCTCTTCAAGGACTATCAACCACCACAGTTTGAGCAATTTTAATTTTTTGAAAATTTTCGATAAAAACCATGGACTATACATCAGGAGTTTTTTGAGGCAAAAAATAAAAATCTTTCTGATTTGGTTGATATTTGGTACACAGGTAGGGCTTAGCCTAAGAAGTGATGACACCAAATTTGGCGCTTCTAGCTATCACACAGGGTGAGTAATTAAACTAGAAAAAATAAAGCTATATATTCAATTGCTCATAACTCCTGAATGAGAGCGAATTTCTCCAATTTGAAGACATATTCTTGAAGGTCTCTTCAAGGACTATCAACCACCAC
Source organism: Conomelus anceps (assembly GCA_948455865.1). Classification (NCBI taxonomy): domain Eukaryota; kingdom Metazoa; phylum Arthropoda; class Insecta; order Hemiptera; family Delphacidae; genus Conomelus; species Conomelus anceps. Next base: position 70,674 of record CAOJWK010000033.1, read on the forward strand.
AGTTTGAGCAATTTTTATTTTTTGAAAATTTTCGATAAAAACCACGGACTATACATCAGGTGCTATATTTTCAATTGCTCATAACTCCTGAATGAGAGCGAATTTCTCCAATTTGAAGACATATTCTTGAAGGTCTCTTCAAGGACTATCAACCACCACAGTTTGAGCAATTTTCATTTTTTGAAAATTTTCGATAAAAACTACGGACTATACATCAGGTGTTTTTTGAGGCAAAAAATAAAAATCTTTCTGATTTGGTTGATATTTGGTACACAGGTAGGGCTTAGCCTAAGAAGTGATGACACCAAATTTGGCGCTTCTAGCTATCACACAGGGTGAGTAATTAAACTAGAAAAAATAAAGCTATATTTTTAATTGCTCATAACTCCTGAATGAGAGCGAATTTCACCAATTTGAAGACATATTCTTGAAGGTCTCTTCAAGGACTATCAACCACCACAGTTTGAGCAATTTTAATTTTTTGAAAATTTTCGATAAAAACCATGGACTATACATCAGGAGTTTTTTGAGGCAAAAAATAAAAATCTTTCTGATTTGGTTGATATTTGGTACACAGGTAGGGCTTAGCCTAAGAAGTGATGACACCAAATTTGGCGCTTCTAGCTATCACACAGGGTGAGTAATTAAACTAGAAAAAATAAAGCTATATTTTCAATTGCTCATAACTCCTGAATGAGAGCGAATTTCTCCAATTTGAAGACATATTCTTGATGGTCTCTTCAAGGACTATCAACCACCACAGTTTGAGCAATTTTCATTTTTTGAAAATTTTCGATAAAAACCATGGACTATATACATCAGGTGTTTTTTGAGGCAAAAAATAAAAATCTTTCTGATTTGGTTGATATTTGGTACACAGGTAGGGCTTAGCCTAAGAAGTGATGACACCAAATTTGGCGCTTCTAGCTATCACACAGGGTGAGTAATTAAACTAGAAAAAATAAAGCTATATTTTCAATTGCTCATAACTCCTGAATGAGAGCGAATTTCTCCAATTTGAAGACATATTCTTGAAGGTCTCTTCAAGGACTATCAACCACCACAGTTTGAGCAATTTTTATTTTTTGAAAATTTTCGATAAAAACCACGGACTATACATCAGGTGCTATATTTTCAATTGCTCATAACTCCTGAATGAGAGCGAATTCCACCAATTAGAAGACATATTCTTGAAGGTCTCTTCAAGGACTATCAACCACCACAGTTTGAGCAATTTTCATTTTTTGAAAATTTTCGATAAAAACCACGGACTATACATCAGGTGTTTTTTGAGGCAAAAAATAAAAATCTTTCTGATTTGGTTGATATTTGGTACACAGGTAGTGCTTAGCCTAAGAAGTGATGACACCAAATTTGGCGCTTCTAGCTATCACACAGGGTGAGTAATTTTACTAGAAATAATCATTTTGTTTTGGTCAAATATCCAAAATGTTCGATAAAAACCATGCAATGACTACACATTCTTGAATGTCTCTTTTATGGTAATTACACCAAAGTAGGAACGATTTTTAATATTTGAAAATTTTCGACAATGCGATTTATTTATCCACAAAGATTTACACACATGTGAAAAACTAATGGGTGAATGTTCAATGAAAACACTGTGTTATACTCAACATACATTGTATAATTTAAAATAGAATAATACAGAATAGCTTTTATACACTAATTTTTGTTTGTAAAAATCACACAATTTAAAAAACTCTAATTACTATTGTCCATTTTATTTTGTTATGTAATCTTCAGTTTGAGGATTTCGAATAAAATTAATATCTGTGATAAATGAAGAACGAACAAATTATTTTTCTACAATGAACAGTTTTTGTAAGAGAATATTGTAACTCAAATTTATGATTGGCAACAATACACTTATTGTATTTAAATCTGTGAATAACGTGTGAAATTTGACAAGTTCATTTGAAATATCTACTAAAATAGTACCGAAAAAATCACAATACAAACTAAAAATATAGTACCGTATCTAGTTATGTACAAAAAATAAAAAAATTGAAGTAATTTTATCACATTACTGTACACAATTATAATTTCTGGAAGTGAAAAATTCTTCCGTTAAAAAGTTCTCCAATATTTCTATAAGAAAAATTACAAAATTACAGCCTATGCATACTAAATATTAATGTATGACCATCCAATAAATTGTGGAAGGATTTCCAGTATTCATGATGCAGCAGTCTTTATATTTCTATGATTTCAATGTGAGGCTATCATAGGCTCAGTTTGAGAACTATTTATTTTTAAGTTTCATAAATATGTTTTGGATATAAATAATCCCAGATATTGAAGTCAAAAATATTTTAGTCGTTTCTGTAATATTGTTGTAATTATTTATTAAAAATTGTTTCAAGATTCTTTCAATATAATAAAAAATAAATTAGAGATTTAATTCGAGTATTACAGCAGCTGAATATGAAATTCAAAGAGCTCGTCCCTCATACTATATAATAGATAGCTACGTGGTGTTATCTGTCGACGAACCTTTAACGGTGGAGATTAAGGGATTGGTGGTGGTGGTGGTGGAGGAGGAGGAGGAGGAGGAGGAGGAGGAGGAGGAGGAGGAGGAGGAGGAGGATTAGGAGGAGGGGGGGAGGAGGAAGAATGTGAAGAAGAATGAAGAAGTAGGAGAAAGAGAAGTAGAAAGAGAAAACAAGAGGAGAATGATGTAGATGAGAAAGAAGAAGAAAAGGAAGAAAAGATGTGGAAGGAGGAGAAAAACAAGAAAAAGAGAAGTGGAAGATGCCAGTAGAAGAAGAAAAGAAAAATCAAAAGAAGGAGAAGAAGAAGCAGAAGATTATGGACATGAAGAAAAACCCGAAGGGGAAGAAGAAAAAGGAGAATAAGAAGATGGACAGGAAGAAAAAACTGAAGATGATGGAAAAGAAGAACAGGGAGAGAAAGAAGAAAGAGAAAGGGAATAAAGATAGAGGAAAGAGACTGTAAAAAATGTAAATAGGTAATGACGTGTTCTAGATATCACGATTTAATTGAATCATGCAACCTGCTAGTAAACAATTATTCATGTCTAATAATTTTTACTAAAAGAAATTTTATTCTGCTGTAACACCCGAAACCAAAAATAAATATGCCAATACATAAAAAATCATTATAGTAGGTATCAAAAAATATATCTTATGAAAACCATTATGCACAAAACTCTATACAATAAAACTATGTATACGAAATTAATAACTACTTTCATAAATTATTACTTATCAACAACATAACAGTAATAATATTAAAAATTATGATGATAAAATAATTTGTACAAGTTGATTTTCAAATTATATACACATAAAATGAAGGAGAATGTCAATGAAAATATTATGAATGATGATTCAATAATATAGATACCATAGTGTTGTTATCAAACTATATGCACCATGCAAACAGCACAAATAAAAACAAAAAAAATGTTTTTTCCTACATATTGTATATTTTTCAAACAGCTGCACATAACTTTCAATTTAAATAAAAGCGCTGCTTGGTGAATTGGACCTAGATTTTCAAAATTGAAACCTACCATTTTTAAAAGTGTTTTTTGAGCAAGTTCATCTTCAACTTGAAAATGTTTACTAACAAGGTAAACAATGAGTTCATGAACAGTTAAAATATTAGAGATCAAAAATGCTAGCAGAATAATAATAAACTTGCTGTAAAATATAAAACAAATTGAAAAATCTAATAAAAACTTATTGAAAAAAAAAACATCCTTCAAACACTGACCAAAGTCAAATGACACACTAAATGATAACACAATTATTACACTTGGCATTATATTACAATAAAAATTATAACTAGTTGTATAAGAGATGAAAGTAGTTAAACACAAAATTATACACAGAAAAATTACACAAAACAATGCTGTTGAACACAGGAGCTGGACACGACATAATTTATGAATATCACAACTACTTCTGGCCTTCTAGTATATAAAAAAAACTAATAAAACATTTAAAAGTCACAAATAAATATTTAAAAAAATGTTTTTTGATCACTGATAATCAAGAGAGCGCATAAATAGTCTAGTACATCTCAAAAAAGAAAACTATGTCTTGATTTAATATTGTACCATGGATTAACAACTGGTGTTAATCATTTTCATAATAAATGAAAAATATAATGTCATTTGTTACAATAAAAATCATAATATTCGAGAGCTCTATCAATTTATTAATGTTCCTCTTGCTAATATAATATAAAAGGCACGTCTTTTCTATGACCTAATACTTATACTGTAGCTTAATACATTACATATTTATAAAAAAAAATAGATCGAATTACAAAAAATATATGTATAATATATTTTTTCTATCATAATTATGATCAGTCGTACCGCAAATGCGTTGGAACTACAATGTATTTTTCAAAAGATAACTATCAGTTTGTTGAAAAGGCAGGGTGCGGCGAAACTAACTTATTTGCAAAACTAGAATTTGATTTAAAATAGTTCTTATAGAATAAGTTGAGAATAGTTAGTTTTAAAGATGTTTCAGCTGTTTCAAAATAAATTCAAACATTTTATTACCTACAGGTTATAAAACGATTCAAAAACAGAAATGTTTTATAAAATACAGAAGTAACTGTCTTATAAAAGAGTTAAATTTAAATTCCTCGTGTTTTTTAAATAATTAAAATTTGGGAATTATAGATTTAAAATAGAATAGTCAACTAACAATAGTTAACTAATAAAATGAATTCTCTATTTTGAAAATCATTTGTAGAATTTAAAATAAGATTTTTGTCATAGGTTGGTACAGCATAAAAATTAAATAATACAGAATTTAAAAAATATATAAACTATGTAAATAAATAGGAGATGCAAAGAAGGATATTTTCAACAATTTGAAATAAATTTCAGTTACTGTCTATAGTGAGAATTATGAGTTTTGGGGAAAAATTCGATAAAATATTGATTTACAGTAATAAAATTGAAAATTTAGCATTACTAGAAAAAAACGACTGATTTTACAAGCCGTACACGGATTTTTTTTCAAAAACAAATAAAATTGAGGAAAGATCGCTAATTTTAATAGTTTAAATTAAAATTCAATAGCTTCTTTTATGGTCAGTCATCTATTAAGAGCATTAAAATAATTATTAGCTTGAGATTTCCTCAACTCAAGGGATACTGTACTTCAAAAACATTTTGAGTGTCCCTTGAGTTGAAGAAACTTCGAAGTAAGTTCATAAATACGAAGCTTAAACTAATCCTGTGATTTTTTATTGATTTTATAATAATCTACGGTACCAATAAAAATAAAAAAGTAAATTTTTCAATTTCTGTTAATTTTCTCAACAATTTGTCTATTTACTCAATTCGATTTAACAGATACTAATAAAATTCTGTTGATTTTATAACAAACTACTAGTCGGAGTAGCGAAAATGAATGAAATCATCAATGCCTTATTGCTTTTTTAATTTTTTTCTAGTAAAATAATTTAAAACTCACCAAATTACTAAATTTCCTATTTCTTTGCTCAACAATATCCAGTCAAAATAGCTAAAATTCTTCAAAATCCTATTGATTTACTAAGAATTTCCTGTCAAAGTAACTAAAATTTAGGAAATTCTGCATTTTCTATTTCTTTTCCACTTAGTTTCTAGTAAAATTGAGTAAAACTAATCAAATTCCCAGATATCTATTGTTTTTCTATTAAGTTCCCAGTGTTAAAATATATTATGTTGATTTTATAAATTAATTTCCAGTTGGAGTAGCTAAAACTGATAAAATGTTGCAACTTCCTAGTGATTTTCTAATAAATTTAAAATCCTAGTAACTAAAAATGATGAAATCCTATTACTTTGTTCAATACTTACCAGTCTGAGCAACTAAATCTAATCAAATTCTATTGGTTTAATAAGTTAATTCATAACCAGTTGGAGTATGGTAGCTAAAACTTATCAAATTCTACTTTTCCTATTAATTTTCTGATTAGTTTCCAGTTGAACTCATCAAAACTGATGAATTTTGTTGATTTTATAATAAACTTCCAGTTCTAGGAACTAGAACTAACTAAATTAATAAAAATTGTTGCGTTTTTCAACAAATTCCAAGTTAACTTGACCTATCTTCAAAACCTTATTGCGTTTCTCAACAAATTCCAGTCAAACTAACCTAACTTGACCAAATTCAGTAATGCTAGTACAAATAAAACTAGCAAAATTCTTTAAAATTGCTGTTTTCTCAAGCTAACTTGACCTATCTTCAAAACCTTACTGCGTTTCTCAACAAATTCCAGTCAACTAACCTAACTTGACCAAATTCAGTAGTGCTAGTACCACTAAAACTAACAAAATTCTTTAAAATTTATTTAAAATTTCTGTTTTTCTCAACAAAATTCCAGTCAAACTAGCCTAACCTAACCAAATTCAGTTGCCCTGTAGTCGTTTTTGTGTCGCACCCTGTCACAAACCGGTTTAAACTAGTTTGCCTAGCGTTAGATATAGATGGCATCGGAATGTTTATTGTTGTTGGGACTGGATATGCCTTCGGACCAATCGGAGTTGGAGTGGGGAGATGAGGACGACCAATGCCATGGCGAATCGGGCGAGGGCGTGGAAAAGCTCTCGGGACCCTGAAGGCTATCAGAAGGCGGTGTGAGGTAGTGGTAATACTGCTGTTGTGCCGCTTGCTGGGCGGCAACCTGAGAAATAAATAAACAAATCGATAAATAAACAGACAGAAAAATAAACAAATAAATATAGAATAGTAGTTCTGTGAACAGTAGACCTCACGCCCAAGAATAAGGGTACTAGCACAGAGGAACGCTCTGATAGTCAGTCACCATTGATCTTTTAAAATTTAACACAATAATCAGACCTAACCCTTGGATTCATAGCCCATTTCATGTCTGTTCTCCACAAAAGTCACTCTGTATTACATCACCAAGGCTGTGTTCTTTATTTTTCAGACAGCTTGCAAATCAAATTACATTTCATATGTCTGACGAATGAATTCACAGAACAATATTAGTAAAATTTGTTTAATTATCATTTACTCAGTAATCACATGTTATTATTCTTAATTGAAATATTATAAACTAACAATTTACCCTATCTTCCCGGGAATCCAGATGAGTTTCTCTTTTCTGGTAGATAACTTATGGTATAGTGCGAGACTGAGCTCCGTGTCCCTCGGAGGAATGCATTACGTCACTATGTTATCGCAAAATCAATGCAATTGTGCGTCTCTGTGCGTGCGTCCGCGCTGCCCAGTATAGTATTCTTCGTCTCTCCACTTCAGCCGTCAGGGACACGGAGCTTAGTCTCGCACAGTAGCGGTCACAAAATTATGAATTTTTTTGGGAGGATGAAGCCCACATAGGTCTGAGACCTGTGCGTGGGTAATGAGTTGGATGATGGTGAGTGATGAGCTGGACCTACAGTTTTAGGTGGGTTCCGAACCACCGGGAAGTGATTTTACAGCAGAGAAGTGTCTTTTTTTGCTGGCCAATGTAATCGGTCACCTTTACAAAGAGTGCCCAGGAGAACGCAGCTTATCTCTATCTGATTGAACAGATACCTGCTACGGCTCACGGCTATCACTTCCTACAATCTCTTTTCGTATGGTCAATAAGAGAAGCCAGGTCTCAACCTATGTGGGGCTTTATCCTCCAGAAAAAAGAAAGAAATTTACCTGCTGTTGCTGAGCGGCCTGTTGCTGTTGTGCGGCCTGCTGTGCGGCTTGCTGTGCGGCAACAACTGTCTGCTGGTTTTGGAAGGCGGCCATGTTTTGATTTGCGGCCGCTGGATTGTAGGGCAGGTCGGAGAAGTCAAAGTGCGGCGTCTGCATGACCGCATGCTTCTGCTGTGTGGCCGCGCGCATTGCGGCCATGTGCGTGGGTGAGGTCGGCAGGGATGGACGACCTGAAACAAGTCGGACAAAATCGTAATTAACATTTCTACATACTTTAGCTAGTGGAAATATTGACAAACGTTACTGTAAAAAAATATTCAGTCACCGCCGGGAATCGAACCACGGACCTCCCAATTGCCGGTCAGGCGTCTCAACCGCAAGACTAAATTCAAATTCAAATTCAATTTATTTCCATAAGACTTTCATAAGACTAAAGTAACCCTTCTGTACAACAGCGTTCATTTTAATCGGCTTGTACAACAGAAGTTGGAATTTGGAGGAACTGCTAATACTGCAAACTGCCAAACATACGGAACATAATTTATTAATTTCGAATTCCTCAACTGTTGAAGTGCTAACTGAATCTGTATTCAGCTATGAAATACCTCAGCTAGCACATGAACTAACAAATTCCTCATACCTGGCCCTTGTTTTATATAGAAATGTGCTTGATGAGATCAAGAAAGCTGAGGCATGCGGTTTGGTGGTGTTCAGGAAGAGGGTGGACAGGTGGCTGTACCAAATTGGCTGGGAAGCATCCAAAGAATAACTCTGATCTCATTATTTGCGGTGTAGCCGTAGCGTGTAGGAGTGGCCGTAGCCGAGTGGGTTAAGTGCTGGTTTGCTAGCCCAAAGGTCCCGGGTTCGATCCCAGTTTTTACCTCGGGCCACTCCCGTGTTTCGGAGGCCACGTTAAGCTGTCGGTCCCGGCTGCCTAAAAGCAGTCGTTAAGTCACGTCAGAGGCCCTGAACTTATTCAGGTGCGACCTGATAACTCTGACACCAGACCTGAGCCAGCCAGGTCACACGATATTATTATTATTTGCGGTGATCAATCCATTCCAACCCAAGATTGGACCACCTTACACTTTTTTATTGTTTCTTTTTCCCTTGTTTTGTCTGCCTGCTAATTGCGTATTTTTCTTTTCTCTTTCCTTATTTTCGAATGTCTGGGAATTGCCGGGACCGAACCGAACTGGTTCCGAAACACTGGTTATTTCTTAAGTGGTAAATACGATATTTGTGATATAGGAAGGAGTTCGTGAATTTTTCGTTTGAAGAGCGCTATAGTAAAGCAGGAATTTGACAATACAGTTATATAACCTAAGAGCAAAATCAATATAAAGGAGTGCATAATATTATTGCAATCAACATCTGACGTACAGTTACCCACATAATAATCAAATCAAATCGTTCATTCCTTAGAAGTATTAAAAACTGATAAAATGAACACAATTATTTTTGTAGTACATAGAAACAATGGAATATATTCAACATTTTCAAAACCTTTCTTAATAATTACTAAAATACATTTTATTTTCCTTTTTTTCTCTTTATTGGACATTCTTTTTACATAACGTTGATTAGATTCATATTTGTTTGATAACTTAGGCCTATCTAAATATTTTGTTCTACTAATATTGCTTCGTTCTCGACGTGGTTAAGTGGTAGAGTGGACATTACTGTCCAAACTTCGCCACGTCAACAAATAAAACAGACATTCTATTGTATTCAATTTATGACACTAGAGTTCGTAGCAGAAAATTCAAATAGTAGAATCATTTAATTGTGATTGTGTATAATTATTGTGCTTCAAGGTGAAATTTCAAGTGAAACAGCGACCTAACCTAAGATTTAGATCCTACTTTAAAGTTTTGTGAAGAGCAGTTTTGGGCAATAGCCTGTTGCATTCACATTGATTGTATTTTAGTTGAATGAATGAATAAATAAATATTGCAAAATATTGTCAAAATGAATAATATAATAAATGCAAGTGAGACAACTTATGGATAGGCACACAATATTTGAACTAATATACGTGGGCCTAGGTCCACCAGCAAGCCGCGGCAACACTCACCTTTAATAGGCGACGGCGACATAGTGATACTGTGGGGTGGCGATGGCTCCTGGAATCCACCGGGCGCCTGGAAGGCGGCAAGCGGCTGATACTGGTAGGATGGGTCTAGGCCCCCCAGCTGGTGGTGGTGCAGAGAAACAGTGTTCTTGATGCAGTCCTCGTAGGCGGGTGGTTGAGGCAGGCTGTGATTGGTCGACGGAGGCTGAGCAGATTGGCTGCCGTTGCTGTAGAGGCCAGGGCCTACCTGCTGGTCGAGGCTGAGTGGCCCGCCTCCCGAAACAAGGCTGCCTAGATCGGTGTTCTCTAGACAGTTGCCCCCGCCTGTTGATGCTCCCTTTCGGTTCTTTTTTACGCTCGGTTTGCGTCTCACTAGTTGTCCGGCACCAGCTTGTAGCTAAAAATTAGAATTTTTTATAAAAAAAACCATAAGCATTGATAAAACAACTAAAGATTCGTAATTTAAAGCACTAAAGAACACTATTATCCAAGTGAAATAATAAAAAAATCACCCATTTATAAATTGTAGAATGGGAAGAGAATATCTTCTTTAAAAAATAAGAAATTTAATCTAGTTTCTTGATATTTTATGTGTTATTTGTATTTATTATTTGTCCTTATATTTTACTTATGCTTATTTTATTATTTCTTATAGTGTAGCGGTAGTGACTTTTAATATTTTATGTTTCCTTGGTCGTTCTGGCGCTCACGCTATGCTTTACTGAGTTGAAATATGGGTAACTAAATATTCTAGAATCTTAGTTAATTTATTATTATTTAAATTGATGTATTTTTGTTTAATTGGGAAATAAATCTTATTCTTATTCTAAATGTGAATAATTAGTTATATTAATACTAATAATAATAATAATAATAATAATTTCTCTGGATGATACTGCGAAACATCCAGAGGAGTTTATTCAAAAAACAAACATACAGATATTAAAGAGAATCCCGACTCTTAAAATTGCTACTAAATAATATAATTTTATTCCTAATTATGATACCCCACTATAATGCTATCAACTTTTGATTTACTGTTATTCACATAATAAAATAAAATCGTCTTTTCTCAAAAATATTGCAAGGAGATAAAATATTATTTTTGTAGTACTTGGAAGCAATAAAAAATTACACTAGTTACAAGTCAAGTTACACAACACTGTTAAGTTACACTAGCTAACCCCCAGTGGGTGGGGGTAGTAGAATTGCACCCACAGTATCCCTGCTTGTCGTAAGAGGCGACTAAAAGGGCAACTGTCCGTTGACCTCATTATCCTAGAAACCTATCCTTTATCCTGCTCTTCATCCCAGCCCCTCCCCCCACCCTTTCCTCTATCTAACGGTGCCTGCAGGACACCAGGCGACCTCCTGCAGTATGTAGCCTTGCCCGGGCATGCGGGGCTCTGTCCGGGTTGACTCCACTTCCCTAGCTGCTCGTGGGAACCACATGAATTTCCAAATACGAACCAGAACCAAACCTCAAGGTAACTCCAGAAGTTGCCTTGCCCTCAAACCTATCAGGTTCCACCCCATCAGGGCAGGTTCCTCGATTTGAATCAACAGTCAAGGACAATGCCCAGGGTCCTTCAGATCAATTTACATCACAGTAAAGCAGCCTCGGCTGCTTTCTGCCAGTTCTTCCTCAGAGAGGGATTTGACCTAGCAAAAGGCTGCTAGCAGACACAAGCTCCTACTTCACCAACTGGCTGGTGAGGCTGGGTAGAGGTCAGGTCAAGCAGTTGATTGCCCTGATAACTGGACATGGCCACTTCAGGAAACATCTCCACACAATTGGACTCAGAAATGAAAGTCAGATGTGTAGGCTTTGCAATCAGTCTGAAGAGACTGCCAAGCACATCATACTGGATTGCGAGAGACTCGGGGCAAGGAGAAGGGCTCTGTTTGGCTGCAAACAACCAGGTGATGAATGGGACGTTAGCATAGGGAAAAAACTCCTGGATCTTGTAAAGGGCACAGGTATTGGTTTGCCCAACTAACGTGTGAGGATCTTTGAATCTTTGGATCTTTGAATCCGTCCCTTCATAACATAACATAACATAACATACACTAGCTAAAGTTACACAATATTTGAATAGGAAATAATACAAGCTCAAAAATAATAATCAATGAAAGCTTACATGTGATGGAGGAAACTGAACAGAAAAAATAAATAAAAAATTGAGAATTGAAATAAATTAATACAAACCAAGGAATAAGTTGACACCATATACAGTAGTAAGCAAGGAAGGACAAAACAATAATTTAAATAATAATAATTAGCATAACACTAAGAATAGTAAAAACATTGAAAACAATCATTATAATTGATGAAGGACAATAACAATAACAATAACAATTGCAATAATTATCTACATCCTATTATTTTTTCGGAGGATGAAGCCCACATAGGTCTGACACCTGTGCGTGGGTAATGAATTGGATGATGGTGATTGATGAGTTGGACCTACAATTTTAGGTGGATTCCGAACCACCGGGAAGTGATTTTCGGCAGAGAACAGTATCTTTTTTGCTGGCTAATGCAATCGGTCACCCTTACAACGAGCGCCCAGGAATTTCGTAGCTTATCTCTTATTGAACAGATACCTGCTACGGCTTCCGCTATCACTTCCCCTATTGACAATGAACGTTTTACTTTGTATTTTCGTTTTGCTGGCAGATCCAATCGGACACCCTTACAAACAGGGCCTACGTACTACTTGAGCAACGATTATTCTTGGACGATAGATGCAATTTCTAATAATTAGAATTTGTAAATAATTTGATGTGATGCTGACCTGTTGCTGTGGGTCGTTGTCGGGGCTGTTTGGACTGGCACCCCCTCCCTGCCCCACTCCACCCACCGTAGATTTCGGCCTCTTTTTCGACTTCGATCCGGGCTTTCCCGGGCCCGAGCCTATCACTGTCGGATGTGTTATCAGGTGGTGGTGGTTCGGAGATCCTATAAAAACAAGAAAAATAACAGGAATATTAGCGATGGAAATAATAATAATAATAATGATAATTTAATTCCTTTTATTAAGGCGTTTTGCCATTTGACATGTACATGAGCATGAACTATTGGCTAAAACCACCTCCAAACCTAGAGACCGCCTGGAACTGTAATAAATAACTTTGCGCAGTGGCGATATCGTAACCGATGAAGTTTTACTGAGGTGCGATTATTGCTAATTGAAAACCTTTACCAATAATAATGATAATAATAATAATAATAATAATAATATTTTTATTTTTTTCGAATTACCCACTTTGGGGCACGTTTAATCAAAAAAATTTAGATATGATTCATAGTAATATCAGGTTTATTGGAAAAGATTTAGATGAGTTTGGTTTGGAATTTGCTAATGTACTACCACTTGTAGACATGATTGTGTTGCAATCAGTCACATATCTTGTAAATGGTTTTTTGGTTCTATTACTCTTGTTTCGTTTGTTAGCCTTTACTGTTTTGAATAATAAGACGAAATTGACACAACCACATTTATTAAAACTTTGAGAAACTAGTTTCGGTTGTTACACCATTATCAATCTCAATCAAAACAATCAAAAGTTTTGATTGAGATTGATAATGGTGTAACAACCGAAACTAGTTTCTCGAAGTTTTAATAAATGTGGTTGTGACACTTTCGTCTTATTATTCATTATGGATACCTTCCACAATATCACCTTCGCCATTACTAAGAAACTTTACTGTTTTGTTAGTTTTTTTTTTGTGGATGAAGCCCACATAGGTCTGAGACCTGTGCGTGGGTAATGAGTTGGATGATGGTGATTGATGGGTTGGACCTACAGTTTTAGGTGGGTTCCGAACCACTGGGAAGCGATTTTCAGCAGAGAACAGTGTCTTTTTTGCTGGCCAATCTAATCGGTCACCGTTACAAACAGGACCTACGAGAACGCAGCTTATCTATCTGATTGAACAGATACCTGCTACGGCTCGCGGCTATCACTTCCTATATATCCTATCGCGGCTATGGATATATAAGTGTTTTTTACATACATTGAATGCTTATTCTTAACTTGAATGGTTATGTATTCTTATACTTATAGGAAATAATTTTTAATTAATTATTATTTGTATTTTATTACTTCAAGTTCAGTGTTCAAATTTATTCATCTTTCATAACAAATAAACATATAAACATCAAAAACATAAAAGTACATCTGAATTTAAATAGTAAAAGTAATAGTAAACAAAATTAAATAGTAATCGATGCAGAACTTATACAAAGGTTCAATTCAATGAAAAGAGAAAAAATACACACAAGACACAGAGAGTGTTCATTAGGAGGATAACGTTTTTTATGTGTTATTTATTCACTGTAGCCCGCCATAGTAAGGCTGGCTCCTTCCCCAAGCTCGAGCTCGCTCTTTTGGGGTTGTAATTCCTACATTTCCAGTTGCTTTTTTCAAATATTTCAGTGTTTATGTTTATTTAATCTACTTGGCGATTGTCATAATCTTAATTTTAAGGTATCTTAGTCCATAGATTTGTGGCCATAGTTAGACGTTTTCAAAAACCTTATTGTGACACTATATTTTCTTGTATTATATTTTATATTTTTTTTCTACGAGGAATAAATGAACAAAAAAATATCACATTATTATGTTAAATATATATACAATACTATTTTGAATGAGTAAACTTTCATTTCTATCAACCAGAGCTATGCAGACAGTTACAGGATTAATTTAAAATACTTAAATACTTTTATTCACTCAAATAAAAATATAAAATTTGATTAGTGAGTTACCTAGTAGCGGTCCATTGGGTATGACGGACACCATTTGCGGCGATCGGGGAATGTGCTCGTCCAGTAGCCGCACAATGTCGTGGTGCAAGCGCTCGCTGGCCACGTCGCGGGGCAGCCGGTCCATGTGGTCGGTGATCTCCCGGTTGGCAAAGTGGTCCAGCAGCGCTTTGCTCGCTTCGAAGCTGCCTTCGCGCGCTGCCAAAAACAACGGCGTCTCGTCCTGAAACGCAGAACAGAAATAGAAATATAAGATTAAAAGTTTTTTATGAATTATCAATTCGTATTCACGAATTAAACGTTGATAATTCGACAATAAATGTTGGACAGTCTTTAATGTCTATATGTTTGTCGACCACCTGCATAATACAAGAATGATAAAATGTCAACTTGACCATCCCACAAATGAATACTTGAGCACAAGATCCTTTTTTTTATATTGGACCAAAGTTTTTCAATAGACTTCTAGCATAGATTAAAAATGAAATTTCTTAAAGCCGTTTTAAAAAGAATCTGAAAACTTGGTTAACTACTTATTACAATTGTTTGTTTTAATATTTTGATTGGTTCTGTTCTCAAGTTATAGAAGAATTATATCTATTTATTTTGTTTTTTTATTTTTAAAGAGTATGTTATTGAATTGTATTTCGATATTTTTTGCTGTTTTTCGATTGTTTTACAATGAAAGGATGATAATTGTGTGTTTTTTAGTTTTGTCACCCCATGGAGAAACTTTAAGATCTTCATTACTTTACCTTTAAATTCATTATTGATTTCTCTCATTTTACGAGCTTTCTATGTTTACTAGTAATATTATTGAATGAACTCACAGCCAGCGCTCAAGTATTTACTTTGCTGGCTGCGCCAAAAATGTGTTATACACTTTGTATTGTGAATTTTCTTATATTTGTATTTTGGCGAAATAAAAAAAAAATTAATATTAAAAAAGAAATTACTAGCCTCTGTGAAGAATTAATGATGGGCTAATTACTAAATTAAAATTAATGATTAAAACAAGACTTCCATAGCGTGTTACACTTGTTAACAAAGCAGTGAACTCAACAATACTACAGACTTGATGTAGCAAGTATACATTTCAATGGTGTCTAGATTAGTTTTTTTTTTAAAAATTATCGATCATCAAATATAAAAATATACACGGATCTTGTCAAAAATTCTTATTGTCACCTAACCGACTAGATTTCAATGTTGAGGTATTCTTCTATGGTATAAAAACCTCACTTTAATGTAATTCCTTTACTTCTTTTTGAATTTTCCTTTTGGGAGGCTTCGTATTACTGAAGGTACTACATGTGATGCTATCTTGCAGAAGTCATCATACTTAATTCAACGAAACTACTATTTACAGAAACTGTAATTTAGATGTGCGGGACTTAATGATCACTATGAACTTCATGACTAATTACGATTCATGTTTTGTAATCGATACCTCTGATTTTTATCGTACTTTTCGGGCTATAAATTATTTTTATTGGTTTTTTATAAATATAATTATCCTTATCGTAAACAGATTTTTAAAAAAAAGTTAAGCAAGGAAGCTGGAAGTCTTGTTCTATTTTATTTTATTTTTATTGTAACTCTATCCCACACTCAGACTCAAGTCTTTGTGGGATATTCCACTATTTTATTTTTGGTACCTAATCAATATAATAATAACAGTAATAATAATAATAATAATAATAATAATATTTTTATTTCGTCAAAATACAAAAATACAAATATAAGAAAATTCACAATATAAAGTGTATAACACTTTTTTGGCACAGCCAGCAAAGTAAATACTTGAGCGCTAGCTGTGAGTTCATTCAATAATAACCGTAAGGGTCTCCCCACCACGAAAAGCCATACGAATTTACTTTTTTATTCAATAATATTACTAGTAAACATAGAAAGCTCGTGAAATGAGAGAAATCAATAATGAATTTAAAGGTAAAGTAATAAAGATCTTAAAGTATCTCCATGAGGTGACAAAACTAAAAAACACACAATTATCATCCTTTCATTGTAAAACATTTGTATTTGTTTTTTCTGTGGAAATAAAGTTTCATTTCAAAATCTATCTAAACCACCCACCTTGTCATCCTGGGCGTCACGATTAGCGCCGTGCGCCAGTAGAATGTTGACGGCGTCGACATTGTTAACGGCGGCCGCCCAGTGCAGCGCCGCTTTGCCCGAATTGTCGGCGGCGTTTATGTCGGCGTCGGCGTTTATCAGATCCTCGACCATGCCTTCTATCGCCAGTCGCGCCGCCAATATTAACGGCGTCGTGCCGTCGTGCATCTTAGCGTTCAGATTTGTCGCGCGGTTGCGCAGTAGAATCTATGAAGACAAACAAATTAGAGATTAATTTTCAAGGTTGAAGATTTATTCTCCTTATAAATACATACAATTTATTCACCTCATAAATGTCATACAATTTATTCTCCTTATAAATAGATAAAACTTATTCTCCTCATAAATACTTACAGCGAGTAGTTATAACACTAAAAACTATTCGTTTTTCATTTTCATTCAACTCGATTCCTAAACTGTCCACTACTACTCTTCTAACTATTAAATGTAATATTATAAATGTAATTTTTTGTAAAATGGTTGAAATTTAATTAAAATTTAATTCATTGGTTAAATGTAATTTAAGTGAAGGCGAAGTTTTTCTGCCTGCTGTAAGATCGCACTCGCTACGCTACACCTTGTTCAAAAACCGAGAACATGAAATATGAATAACAGGATTATGGCATAGTAATAATAAGTTGACAGTAAAATAAATTTCTATACTGTACATTAACTTTATCATCATCCATGGTAATTTATGTTTGTTGGTGTCTGAAATCATATTTTGAGGTTAGGTTTGACATTGATAATGACTCGCTGGCGAGTCAGCTTGTGAACTTGTTCAAATGGAGGCATTCCATGAGCTTCTCGAGTCAAGAGACACTGAGGCATAGAGGGCTCTCTTGACCCGAGGAACACTTGAAATGAGTTTTTTCAAATTCAAATTCCTTTATTGCCACAATTTTCTTAAAAATACAAACAGAAATTGATACAACTAATTTATTAGAGTAATTACAGAATAAGAATGTTTCCTTTAAAATATTTGGCACCAACCAGCAGAAGGATAAACCTTGTTCGCTGGTGGGAGTAATACAGTTAAAACCTAATAACCTGTAAAAAGGTATTTTTCTTACAAGCCAACCTCTCATTTCAAGCAAAAAGTGAGAGAAAAATGAAATAAAATAAACAAAAGAGTCATTTCAAGAAACACTAAAGGAACGATAATAAATACGGGTATAATTATTCATACAACTGCCTAGAATGAGTTGACAGTTGACTGTACGCGTGTAGACGTTGCATATTCCTCTTATGTAACCTCTTTCTATTTTCATTGCACACTATAACAATAATATTAATAATTTCTCTGGTTGTGAGTACAGCACTACCAGAGGAGATTAATCACAATAAAAAAATTAACATTGCAGGAAATAGGGTAAGTATAAATTCTTAAATCTAAAGTATTGCAATACTGAATTTTGTGGCTTCCACTATATAAATATATATGTGTCAGTATGCCACTATTTCGTCTATTGTGGATGTAATATATTGTGTGAAAATAGATAAATTAAATTCTATTCAAATTCAACCTAACGAGAGTCAAAATCTCGAATTTTCAGCAAATAAATATGAAACATGTGACCAACCTGAAACACGCCCATAGCATCCGCCGCGACGGCGGCATGCAGCGGCGTCCGTCCCGTATTATCCTGTGCATTAGCTTCAGCACCGGCGTCCAAAAGACGCTTGGCGGCGTCGGCTCTGGCATAGCGCGCCGCCAGGTGAAGCGACGTCTCACCCGTCTTGTCCATTTGCGCGTTGAGTTCAGCGCCCTGCGCCACCAGGTCCGCAATCACGGCCACTGTGCTGTCCTCTTCCACTCCCCCCTCATCCAGACCCCCCACACCTTCGTCAAGACCTCCCCCTCCCTTCACAGCCGCCACCATTAGAGGCGTCATGCCGCAGGGACCGCGGACGTCTACCGTTTCCTGTTAAGAAAGGACACACGAAAATAATAATAATAATATAATTCTTTATTTGCCATAATATAAAAAATACATCAAATCATAATAGACAATGACAAAGCTATTCACAAATAATAAAAACAAAACAATTTCTGTAAGTACTGTATACTCGTATAGAATAAACTTTGAATAAAACCTAGGTTTGAGTGCTGGCAGCGAGCATCATTAACAACTTTCAAGATACAATACAAATAATTTATTGAAATGAAAGTACATATGGATATGAACTGAAATGAAAATATATGAATAAGATGAACAAATGAATAAAATGGCTAATATGAATAATATGAACCAAATCAAATAATAACATGAAAACAGACTGAATTCAAATGTATAACAATTACGAAGCATTTTATAGTACAGATGCAGTAGGCATTCTGTGCTTTATACATTGGATGATTGATCCTGAGTTGTGCTACGAAGTAAATATTTATGCTTATTTAGGACTTCACAAAATACAGTAATTAATAAATTAAATTTACTAACAGTTAATAATGGTTGTAATAGTGGTAGTTAACAGTACTTTATATGTGTATGGATTGAGATACATTCGATGATTTAATCCATTCTGCCATTTTTTTTAATGCTAGTTTTTGTTATTTTATCCGTCAATAAGTTCTCCGGCATTAAATTGATCATTCTATTGCTTGTGTAAAGGAATTGTCTCCGGCATACAGTCAGGTCAGTTCTGCTAATTTGAAAATTAGATTGAATACCAAAATTGTACGTTCTTGTTTGTGGTTCAAATAGGTTTCTGTTTTTAATTATATACACTATAATGTTCTTTACATATAGTTGTTTAACTGTTAGAACTGGGAATTCTTTGAAAATAAGCTGTGTGGGGTACCGTCTGGGTCGACCGAGTGCAGCTTTTATTATGTGCCTTTGAATCAAGGAAATTCTATTGAAATGTGTGTCCAATGCCCCACCCCATACCCTAATTTCCATACTGTAATACAGACTGAGCATAAGCAAAGTATATTAAATATAGAGTATTGTTATATATCTTCTTCTTCATATTGATATTATCATATGATTGCCTTTATACTATCTTGTTTTACTACTTATAAATAAACAGTTCAGTTCAATTCTACAACTCATAATGTCTACATCCACCTTATTTCTATCATATTAGAGAAACATAATAATTGGCGACGAAGGAAAATAAGTTAAAATATGGATCCAGATCAATTTGCTACCTTCATAACTATGTTCCAGAGGCAACAGGAACAAATCACTTCATTACTTGAGGTAAGTTCTCAAACTAGGCCTGCGGATGCGGCACTTTCGAACGTAGCTCCATTTGAGAATTTTGATACGCAACGGGAAAAATTTTCAAACTACCTGGAACGATTCGAAAATTACTATAAGATGAAAGGCTTAGGAAATGAAAAACAAATCGCTCAACTCCTTTGCGTATCCATTGGTAGCGAACATTATAATAAGCTTTCTGCATTGTTGGGTCCTGAGCAACCTATAAAACTACTCGATTACAATACACTCGTGGATCAATTAAAAAAGATACTAATTCCAAAAAAGAGCCCGATTATTTCTCAACATTATTTTCTGAATATTTTTCAAAAAGAGAACGAGTCAATTTCAGATTTTGTAACTAACCTAAAACGTGATATAACTGATTGTGAATTCTTGGTTGAATGTAAGGCAGAAACATGCAAACAAACAGTATCAACTGCCGATGTTTTACTACGTATACAATTTGTTAGAGGACTGAAAGATGATTGGATACGAGAACAAATTTTACAAACAACTTCCACCAATTTTGACAACATACTGAAAAAAGCAATTGCACTTGAAGCATCAAAAATAGAAAGTAAAGTTTTTCAACAACATCATGATTGTAACTGTGTACATTCCAATGACTGCAAAATTAACAAAATTACAAGGACTCCTTCCAAAAAGTTTTTGAATGATCATTCTGAACCAAAACCACAGCATTACCAATTTAGTAAATCAGATTTCATAGCTTTTGGAATTGAAAATCTCTGTCTCAGGTGTGGTAAAGACAATCACAAAAGTACTGACTGTAGAGTGGATAGATTCAAACTCAGATGTGACAAATGTCAAAAACAAGGACATGTTTCAAGAGTCTGTTTGACCACAATGCGAAATGAATTGAGAAAACCAAGCCGTACAAGTTCAACCAATTTTGTACATCAACAGACATCACAATATGATGACGAAGGTGATGATGAAATTTACAATGACTACGTAAAAGGACTAAACAAAATTAATGTTGTCAATTTGTTCAAGATGAACCAGCAATCTGATAAATACATAGCTTCAGTGTTCTTGAATGGAAAACCTCAACAATTCGAAATAGACAGTGGAGCCAAATTTTCCCTTATTGGAAGAGATGATTTTGACAATCTGAACTTGGACATTCCTATTCAAGTTTCTAACTTAGCCTTTCGTTCTTATTCTGGAAATATTGTAAAACCAGAAGGAAAAGTATTGGTAAAAATAGATTACAAGGGAAAACAAATAAAGGGAGAATTATATATTGTTCCTGCTGGTCATGAAGCACTCCTTGGTCGAGAATGGATTAGAAGATTGGGAATAGAACTTTCTGAAGTTGATAACAACATGAACCTACTAGTTAAGACTCACCAGATAGAACTCACAAATTCAATTGATGAAATATATGAAGAATTTAAAACAATTTTTGAACCAAAGGTTGGATGTATACCTGGTCTCACAGTTTCACTGAACCTTCGAGAAGGAGCAAAACCATGTTTTAATTGTGAAAGAAATGTTCCATTTGCTCTTTTGGATAAGGTTAACAAAGAACTTGACTCTCTTGAAGCTGAAGGAATTATTTCAGCTGTACCAACCAGTGACTGGGGATCCCCACTTGTTGTCATCCCAAAAGTTGATGGAGGGGTTCGTATTTGTGTTGACTACAAGTGTGGTGTTAACGAACGACTTGTCAAAGCTAATTATCCAATCAGAAAAATTGACGATGTTCTTGATAGCTTACGTGGTTCCCGATTTTTCTGCAAACTTGATCTATATAAAGCATACCTCCATCTCAAGGTTGATGATGAGTCCAGCGTTATTCAAACAATGTCAACACACCGTGGAACATACCGTGTCAACCGTTTGAGCTTCGGAGTCAAGACAGCTCCATCAGAATTCAATCGAATACTTGCTCAAATATTAAATGGACTGCAAAAAACTGAAGCATACTTTGATGACATTATTATTCATGGATCTACCTTGGACGAATGCAAGAAGAACCTAAAAGCCTGCCTTCAACGACTCTTAGACTTTAATTTACATGTTAACAAACAAAAGTGCTCATTCTTTAAGGAAAAAATTGAATATCTGGGTCGGGAAGTGGAGTTCAACAAAATCAGGAAATCTTCCCTGAAAATTCAAGCTATGAAGGAGATGTCCCGTCCTTCAAATATTGAAGAAGTGAGACGGTTTCTGGGGCTAGTCTCTCACTATGCCCGTTTTTTTCCAAATGCTTCAACAGTCACTACTCCGCTACGACGTCTGTTGCAAAAACAGGTGAAATGGGCATGGACTCCTGAGTGCGAATCAGCATTCATTACAATAAAAACTGAACTTTGTAGTGACCGAATACTTGTACCTTTTGATCCTGAATTACCATTGGTCCTCACAACAGATGCTTCACCAACTGGAATAGCCGCTATCCTCAGCCACACTATTAATGGAATTGAGAAACCCATAGCATATGCTTCACGTTCACTTACAGCTACAGAATGCAATTATAGTCAATTAGACAGGGAAGCCCTTGCAATAGTTTTTGGCGTCTCACGTTTCTACTACCATTTATTGGGAACAGAATTTCAACTAGTCACTGACAATCAACCAATTTCTCGAATCTTCAGACATGACAGAGCACTTCCTCAAATGACTTCAGCGCGCTTGCTTCGTTATGCATCATATCTTACAGGTTTCAATTACAAACTAAAATTCAAGAAAGGCAGTGAAAATAAGAATGTTGATTGCCTTTCAAGAGCCCCTATAAAAAATAGTAAGGTTTCTACTGAAAGAACAATTGACAATGAAGTCCATACCATCTACACTGAAAACATACTACAAATTTCTAGTCGTGAAATCACGGCCGAAATTATAAAAATGGAGACAAAAGATGATTCAGAACTCTCCAAAATTCTGCAAGAACTTCTGAACACTTCAATTGATTCTGAATTCGTTTTGTTTGATGGAATTATTTTTCGTGGAGACCGAATCTACATTCCCATGAAACTTCGTTCTAAAATACTACATGAACTTCATGAAACACACCTTGGCATAACAAAAATGAAGCAACTTGCTCGTCGTTATGTTTATTGGCCAAAAATTGACAATGATATTGAATGCATGGTCAGGA
Source organism: Conomelus anceps (assembly GCA_948455865.1). Lineage (NCBI taxonomy): Eukaryota > Metazoa > Arthropoda > Insecta > Hemiptera > Delphacidae > Conomelus > Conomelus anceps. The sequence continues at coordinate 93,671 of CAOJWK010000033.1, forward strand.
AATGCGAAGCATGTTCACTTGTCAAAAAGAATCCTCAAAAAGTGACAATACATCCTTGGGAATGCCCACAAGAAAATTGGGAGAGAATTCATGTTGATTATGCAGGACCTTTCCAAAATGTATATTTCCTAGTCTGTGTGGATGCAAAATCAAAATGGATTGAAACGAAAATGATAAAGAATGCACCTTCCAGCTCAAGCACAATAAATTTACTGGAAAACATTTTCTCAAGTCATGGATACCCATACGTTCTTGTAAGTGACAACCATTCAATTTTTCAGAGTGAAGAATTCCATACCTACTGTAAGGAACGAGGAATATTTCAAAAATGTATTGCCCCAGGACACCCAGCTACAAATGGTCTAGCTGAAAGGACTATTCAAACTTTAAAAAATCGACTCAAGGCAATGACTCAAGACACCCAAGACTCAAGACCATTAAATACAAAACTTCAAGACATTTTACTTCGGTATCGAGCAACACCGTTGGCATGTGGAAATACCCCGGCAGAATTGTATCTGAAAAGGAAAATGCGAATTCGCCTTGACGCTATATTCCCATACCGACCACAACAATCTAGTGATTACTCAATCCCTATCCGTTCATTTAAAGAGGGAGAGAGAGTACAAGTGAGACTTTTCATTCAAAATGAGTATATATGGAATTTTGGTACAGTGACAAAACGTTTAGGAACACGTCACTACTTGGTGTTGTTAGACACAGGAAGGACCATCAAACGACACATCAACCAGTTACGTTCAACTCTGGTCGAAAAGAAAAAGGAAACTGTCACCTTGCAACCGCCACCGCTATTTGATGTTCCTTGCATTCCATCACCGCAGATCACACCATCAGTGGTTGGACAGCCAGATACTACAACAGTTGTTGACAACTCACCTGTTCAAGGTGGTGCACGACCTCAGAGACCTCAAAGGAATCGTCGACCTCCGGCTAGATACGGACATGCTGTTACGCACTAATTTATGTGCTCTCATACTAGGAGGGGAGACTGTTATATATCTTCTTCTTCATATTGATATTATCATATGATTGCCTTTATACTATCTTGTTTTACTACTTATAAATAAACAGTTCAGTTCAATTCTACAACTCATAATGTCTACATCCACCTTATTTCTATCATATTAGAGAAACATAATAAGTATATAAAGATATATTTTTAAAATTGAATTGTTCTTTATTTCCTCTTTAAAAACAAGTACTAGATAATAACAATAAGTCAGAGAAAAAAATATTATTTACATGGGCTACAATGCCTGTGTGCGAAGAAGTCTGAATCGGTAGAATTTTATATAGAAGAAAAAAACAAATTTAAAAAAAATTGTAGAAAAAGAAATTACAGCAAAAAAAAGAGAAGAAATACAAAAGAGGCTTAATTATTTGTGGAGGATCATCTATCCATGGGAAATGCGAGGCCGGCAAGAGACACCAGAGAGAAAAACGTATACAAATAAGGATTCCGGGATGAGCAATAGTTGTAGCAAAAAAGAAAACTATCTAGAAGCTTCAACACACGTTGAAAAGTTAGGAGGGCAAAACGGAATAAGAAAATTTTCAAGATTGAAAACAAAAACTGATAGCTATTGTGCTTGACTCACAATTTCGTTTTCCCACAGTTATCCAACAAATCGGCTATTATGGACTCATTTATCAAATTGAGGGTGGTCCAAAGATGGGGAGACAGATAGATGATTGGATAGTTGAGACCTTTTTCATTATCTACATATGAAATCATACAAGACTTTCCGTCCGTTCGTGAGTATGATTTACTATTTATTTGAAATTTTGAGATGAAAAAATTAAAATAAAAAATTGTATTTAAAAAAAAAATACTAATACAGTAGTTATATAAATTAATGACAAGAACAAAAGTCTATCGAGATGACTGAAACCACGAGTTATGTATTAGCTCGTTTGACATGTCATTGTTTCGTAAACCTCTGTTTGCATTTACACAAACTTATGAATACTTTATGAATAAATATCTGATCTATCTTATTCATTTGTGTAGCTGAGATACCTTTTATGTGGGGCAGTCTCTCGGTTTTATGGACCACACAGTTTCTAGATTATAAATTATAATAAATAAATCAGATCAAAATCATTTACTTGCCAATCATAAATAAAACAAATACTCAAGACTAAAACAGAACTGAAATATAAACTTAAACTTCAATTTTTAATTGGCGTTGCCAGCAAAACCTAGGTTTGAGTGCTAGCAACGAGTACCAATACATGAATATACCTGTATAATATATACATGAATAATACTGTAATTGAATTTATTACAGTAAATGCAAATAACAATGATGATTACAAATTCCATTTAAATAGTAGTAATAATATATGTGAAAAAATGTGAGTGGAAATAATATCAAAGAAGAAAAATAAAAATAAAATAAATTCATATTGAAAGAAAAACATGTTTAAATGTACTGTACTTAAAACTTGTAATAATTCCTTAATTTTTTCTAAAATTTCAATTTTTCTAATTAATAAAAACAACACTTTTACACTGCGCACTAGTCCCCGACCTTGCAGTGTAATTTCCACATTTATGTAAAATGAATATTTTGTATTATCTGTATTTTGTTCTTTAAGGAAAATAAATTGATTTTGATTTTGATTTGATTTGAACATGAGGCGAAAAACATTGGTAGTTCTGATCCATCCCTCTATACTTTTAATGGCTGATTTATTAAATCTATTTGAAATTAATTGGTCAGGAAAAATATCTATTAATCTATTACTTAAGTATATGAACTGTCTGCGGCATACTGTTAAATAAATAAAACTGTATAATAATAAATAATAATCGATTGAATAATGAGAAAAAGCACTGACCATAGACGGAGGCGTGAGAATGACGTTGCGTCCATCCATGTGCTGCTGACTCCACATGTCCTCGTAGTCGGTGACAGCGGTGTGGTCGCTGCTGTATCCGTTGTCTCTTGCCTTTTTCGCCGGCGGCAGTTCGCTCTCGTCGTCCGACCACTGTCCGCCATGATTGATGCCCAGCGGCGGTCCGTCCAGACAGCTGACGCTCGACTGTTTGTTCAGATTGCGCATCTCCTGGCCGTCGGGTCCACGGCGTCGTGACGTGCGTCGTTGGCTGCTGTTCGTCCGTAGGAAGCCTGGGTGGATGAAGAAATTAAATTAATTTTCTGCCCTTTAATTGGATTTTTTTAAGCGTTACGTTTGTTTTTGTAGAAAAAATTTCCATTCAAATTATCTTGGTATGTACTTGCCTTGTAAAGTACATGCCCTTCAATTGAATTTTTTAATGCGTTACGTTTGTTTTTGTAGAAAACTTTTTACCGCATACCAGCTGATTGTGAATTTTGCAAAACAGTTGATCAAGAATCAATCAATCAATCAAGAAATTTATTTATGATCTCAGAAGTATTTTTAGTATTTTACTTCTGTGATGAATATTGAGGCAATGCTTGATAATGCTTGTTGTACAAGCTCCAAGTTTATCATTTTTATATTTTAAACTAGTATGATGAAAAATATCGTATGTAACTCGTTTGGGAAGATGCTTACCGTACTCGTATGATAATACAAGACTTCGTTCGTCTCGTGCGCTAACTTATCATACTCGTACGGTAAACACCATTTACCGCACTTGTAACGTAATATACTATTTCCAGGGGGCGAATGCATATTGTGTATAATTTCGTGAAATAGTGTCTTGCCTTGTCAGCACTTTTTGATGCCCGTCTCAGGCCAACTAGACTTATATATGAAATTTTTTATAGTTTTTGACGTGATCTATGTGTTATGATTAATTGTTTTTAATGAATTGAATGTATATTTATTATTGACATGTCACGGTTTGGTAAACAATTTTATTTATGCAAACATATATGATGAATAAAGATCTAATCTAATATAACAACAAACATGCTCTCCCTCTAGACTCAAAACAGTGCAGTAATGAGAAGGTCTTTAAGAAAAAGTTAATTTCCCACCTTATCGCGAAATGCCCCTATAATGTAATGGAGTAGAACGCTGTATTTGTTTCTGCGTGCAAATCACATCAAATTTATTATTTTTTATAAATAGAAGCCCACAAAAATCTATGTGTTGTGGCTATTGTAAATGGTTTTATTGCTATAACTTATCTTGGAGATTGTCTTAATTAGTGTAATTTGCGTTAGCCATGTTATAATAGGTTAACTGAACTATACGTTATAATAATAGTAGTAAGTAAAGTTTTGTAACATTTTGACGTGCCACTGTTTGTGGAGCATAGGTCCTGATTTCAAATGTTTGTCACGAATAGTAAATACAAAAACAAACATAAAAACACACTCACCTTCAGGAAACCACGTGATGCCATGTGCGCGTTTCCGCTGCGCAGTGACAAGAACGCCGAGCAGCAGGGCGACAAGCGTGACTAGGAAGACACCGATGAGAACATAGGTGCCCGAAGTGGGAGGAATCATGTCATCGTCGCTTATGCCACTGATGGAGTGGATGGGGAACGTGGTGCTGAGTTTGTGAGTCTGCGCAGTGGCCGCCAAGAAGTCGGCGGCTTGTTGCGCACTAGGAAAGCACTCCGCGTCGGGACTGATCACACAGCGACGGTTATCCAGCTCCAGGAACACTTCCACGCCCTGGGTTTTGCCCTGTGAATGGCGGGGAGATGCATTAATCATTTCGAAACAAATTCAATTAAATTTGTATTTATTTGTGTTGTTGACAAAAAATGAATTCAAATTTAAAAAAAAAATTGAATTAATTTTTTGTCAATAACACAATTACAAATCATTCTATCTAAACAACATTACATCTTAATAATAATGAATATTTACATAAACAAGGGAAGCTTTGAACCGTAGAAGGTATCTGTTCAATCAGATTAGACAAGCAACGCTCTTCTGGCCCTCTATGTAAGGGTGACCGATTAAGATTAAAGATTATTTATTTCACTGCAAGCTTTTACATTCCAATAAACATAAAAGAAATTAAACAGTAAAATATTGTACACTATAAAAACGAAATATAACAGCAGTGCATCCCTCTTTAGGTTCAACCTGTGTGGAGGGATGGCTCGCACTCTAAATAAGCTACAAAATAATTATTATAAAAGTGATAGAAAACATAAATAGTAGGCCAACAATCTTGACCAATAATGTAACAAATTTATAGCAGTAACTAGCAGTAATAATAATTATAGAATAGTAAATAATACATATAGCATATAATACAAAAAACCGACAATACAAAGAGATTGGCTCTCAAGTATTATTTTGCTGGTAAAAGCAATGGAGCTTCTTTTTAAACAGGCTGAAGGTGGGTGATCCTGAGAGACCCCATCGGTAAGAGATTAAACAACCTAGGTCCTTTATAAAAAGCATGACAACAAGCAACCCTAGTTCTTGCCCAGGGTTCAGCCTTCTAATAACATTACCACGAGTCGATGGATTAGATTGGCCAGCAAAAAAAGAGTCAGTTCTCTGCTGTAAAATAACTTCCCGGTGGTTTGGAACCCACCTAAAACTAAATACATAACTGAGAGCAGATTTGAATGAATACTTCCGCAAGTTGCGTTTTGAGACATCAGGAGAAATGATGAAATACAACAATTTCCCAGTACAGTAGATTGGTCAGAGAGTGGCTGTTTGGCCTTCTTCCGGATGAGATTGAGGAACTGTTTCTGGTTGTTCATTGACCATGTGAGCACCAGATGTCTCCAATGGTTCTATATTGGGATTTTTTTTTAGCATTATTTTTTCTATTTTTGGGAGTTCTTTTTTCTATCCTTTGTTGAGAGCTCCTAATTTTTTTCTCTTCAATTATTTATTTTTTTCTATCTTTAAATATTCAGTGCTTTTGTTTCCTCAACTGATTTAATTTTTTGTTTACGTTTCAAATAATAAATTTTGTTTATTTTATAGTATTTAAACTATACATATTTTATTGTAATGTCACTAGATGTGTTTTTTTCTTCTTTCATTTGTTTGGGTCTGCAGCAGCTCCTCCATGCCTACAGGGATGTTTTCCCTTGCATGAGAGTATTTATTGTCAACAGCATGCATCTAATATGTTATTAGTGATTCTATATTGTTTTGGCACTTGATTAGCATTAGTGATATGTTAATATGTTAATTAGTATTAGTACTCTTGAATTAAGTGTCATTGATCATTTTTTGTAAGCATTGTTTTTGGCAATAAAATAATTTATTATTATTATTATTATTAATAATTACAAAGAAATATATAAAATATATTAGAATATGAAAAAAATTGATATATTATTGAGAGCCGAATTAATCTATTTAAATAATTTCCGTACTTAATTTATAATATTAATGTATTCCGACCAACCGGAACTCAAGTTATTTATGGATAAACTTGGAAGAAACAACTTTGAGACTCATACAGAATTGAAAAGGATAGAATTATTTGTATAGGTTTATAGGTGGATGACGCTATGTGTTTGGGGAAGAAAGATAATTTTTTAGGGTATTCGAATTATGGATCAGTGTCTCGCCTGTTGATCAAATATATGTTGAGTATTGGCATGGCCTCCTCTAACAAGGCCGCGGCCAAGAATGTGGCAACTCCGCAATCCCCTCCACTCACCGGCCTACTCGCCACACTCTCCACAAACTCTTTAAATGCATGTAATGTTTAAATTTCTCAACAATTTCTATACATATGATCATCCCGATTTGTTTTGATTCCTAAGGAAAGGAATATGTGAAGCACTGCATTATAAATCTTTCTGCCCATACAGCACATAGGCTAAACATTACAATAATGTAACAATGATACCTTGTTACTTTACTTATTTACGTAATATTAACGTTGTTAGACGGTCTAATAATCGGTTAAGGTGACGTTTCATAGTAGTGTAAACGTCATGTTACAAAACATAAACATAATGTTACTTGAAACAATTTTGAATGTTACATAAAACGGTTCAGTAACGTTACATATTTACATAACATGAACATAAATAATTATTTGAAATAAACTTCACTAATAAATGTAACACTTACTAATTCAACACGGCTTAACCATAGGAGTAGACTCCTTCTTCTAAAATTAACTTTTGGGACCTTACTTAGCCTGTATCTAATTTGTACACTAGACAGTTGGTTTCAGTTTTGAAAGAGGAACAACTTGTATCTTTAATTTAAGTTTTAAGGCTTGAGAAAAAGAAGTAAAATCCTTGATGTTATCTTTCTCCTCTTGTCGTTTAACTGCTTCCTCTTCTTTATTTTTTAAGCGTTTTTGCTTAGTTATGCAGGCAAGTTGGGAAATAGTTTTGGAACAGTGCTAGGACTTTACAAAGGCTTATTTCGTTTGAATTGACACAATTCACCGGTGCTGTTTCTAAAGTTCTCTATCCAAATTAATCCGGTTTCATGAAAGTGTGATACGCACGTTGGGGAGGAGTCCAATTGGAATGAGGTAACGAGGTATAGCAAGTATCCACTCACTAAGGCGCTTTTCATCTTTTGGAAAACTAAACACTTGAAGCCCTCTCTTTTTACCGCACTTTGGTAATTGCTGCTACACCCTGGAGCAACACACTTGTCTGGCATTATTGCAGTAGTCAAAAGTAGTTAAATCCACCGAAAATCCATCCTAACAAGCGTTTAAACGTTAGCACAGCATGGAAGCTCCATATGAACTAGTGCTACAGCGGCTGGCTCGATAGGCCGGGACTGCGGCGTTGCCACATTTCCCTCGCCGCGGCCTTGTTAGAGGAGGCCATGGTATTGGCCATAGAAAAAAGTAATTGTGTTGCCAACGTTTTTCTATATTTAATAACGTCAAACTAGTTTTTTTTTCAGATAATTACTATTTATTACATGTTAATCTCCCGTTGATTCATCAGGCTTGTACCTGTAATTTTTCCTGCCTTCATTTTGTTATTTTTTGCAGTTTGATAAATAAATTTCAAATATCAGTTACCTGTCGGAACGGTTTGATCTTCTGTTCGCCGTCGCGATCGCTCTTAATTCGCACGGTGGATCGCAGCTGATGTCCCAGTTCGCGCAGAAACGATATCTGGTTGTCCTTGAACATGCGCTCGTTCATGAGTATGACCACTTTGATAACGCCCTCGGCCACTTCGTTGGGAGCCACCTCGCTGGTCTCACAGTCCAGGCCGTCCCAGTTGCACTCGGCGCTGTTGCAGCCGTAGTCGCAGTGTCCGTTGGCGTAGTGCTCTTTGCAGTAGGCGTCGTAAACGGGGCTGCAAAGGAAGAGAACGATTAGAAAGTGTGTGAGAGTTATAGTATATTTCGCACCTAGGGCCGAAAATGTGTGTTTGCCGGCTCGAGATCGCGGTTTTCAAGTTCGAGACGAAGTCGAGAACTTGAAGCGTTTGAGAGCCGGCAAAACATTTTTGCCCGTGTTGCGAACGCTATTTTTCGCCACACCACAAAAAAAACAAAACAACAATGTTAAGTTGAAAATTTTGAAAGCGAAATTTTAAGGCTATGGTACTTGCAAGAATACAAGGAACGGCTATCACCTCTTTATCCAACCTACAGCGCTCTGGGTGGGCATTTTGTCAACTACTACAACTGTACGCCAAAAGGTTAGTTGGTTAGGTTTTTTGTTGTTATTCCTGTTCCTGATTCAAAACCTGCATAAAACAGCCAAAAACCTAACCAACTAACCTTTCTATACCAACAGTAACCTTTACCAACAGTTACAGTAGTAGAAAAATTCCTAAAAACAAAAAACCTAACCAACCAAGAGAGGTTAGCAACAGTTGTAGTAGTTCACAAAATTCCCACCCAGAGCTCTGGTTGAATAAAAAGGTTCTATTGTTTGATATCAAAACTACAAAATATTACATATTAAGTTATAAAAAGTGATCATTTTTGACATTTTAAATACTACGTACATATTAAATTATAAAAAATAAACATTTATTGATGGTTTAAATCTTTTTGTTTTACATAAAAGTTGGAAGGATTCATTTTTACAATCATGACTGCTGTATCCAGACACGATCAGCTGTCATTCAAGGTCATTTTCTTTTCCGCCCTAGGGCGGTAAACGTTTACAGACCTGGTCGGAAACCAAACACTTTCGGCCTCCATATGACGCACGAAAAACAGCTCATTACGTCCTAGTGTGGCGAAAAAGTATTTATTTATTCATTCATTTAACTAACATACAATCAATGTGAATACAACAGGATATTGCCCAAAACTGCTTTTCACAAAATTTTAAATTAGAATCAAAATCTTAAGTTAGGTATATTTCACTAAAAATTTCACCTTGAAGCTCAGTAATTCACGAGTCTTTTCAGAAAAAGAATATTAATTTTGATTTGACTCATCATATACAATAACAAACAGTGTACAAGTATTATTATAATACTTTATATATAAACGTCTTAATGCTGTCCGCTGTCGACGGATCTCTAAGGCTGGAGGATAAGGGATTGAAGGATTAAGATAGCTTTATTTGAGTAGAAGTACAATTTATATGACTATTACATTACAATGGATGACATCACCTAGATTCACGGAAACATAGAAAACCGTACAAAATAGATAACAGATGATACTTTTACACTGTTTTGTATGTTTTATTACCCTGATATTAATAAGAAAGTCTGCATATTATATCATAGCTCATCAATCACCAGGTATCTGGTCAAAGAAACATAACTATCAATACACCATGTCTTATTTTATTTATTCAATTTTTTTTGAGGATGAAGCCCACATAGGTCTGAGACCTGTGCTTGGGTAATGAGTTGGATGATTTATTCATTTCGAATTCCTCAAAGTGTAATCAATTTATACTGGAGACTTTTGCAATGGCGGATGATATTAACAGCAGCATTGAATAGCTGACGGAAATCGATGAACGCTACTACAAAAAATATTCAGTCACCGCCGGGAATCGAACCACGGACCTCCCAATTCCAGGCGTCTTAAACACTATAGATTTCCATCGACTATTCAATGCTGTTGACAATATTCGCTATAGAAAGTCTTGAGTATAATTTTTATTCAATTCAATTTATTTTCAAAAACCAAAATACAAAAAAATGCAAGACATGACAATGACAGTAGAATGATACAATGTAAAAAACTATTTAGAGTACTTATCCATCATTTACAATATTTCTATTTAAAAAATATAATTAGCATAAGTTTAACTTGTCCGCAGAAGCCAGTTACTTAATTCAGACTATTAAATTTTTGTTTGTTCTTCATTATTTCCAACTATTGATCCAGATTATAACACTTAATTAATAACACTTTGAGGAATTCGAAATTCAATCAAATCAAATTTATTTCCTTTACGTTATACACAAGTAAACAGTAATCAATATGAAATAAAATATAATGCCTTAATATAACAATTCAAGGAAAATAACCTGCAAAGGCCAAGCCTGAGCGCAGGTAATCTAAAAATTAATACTATATTATAAAGACAAATAATATAACTGTTATAATATGAAAGGAAAGAGAGAAAGAAGAGAAATAATATGTAGTTTTTAACTTGAACGTAGATATGAAGAGAAGTAAACAAACTGATTAAAATAAGGAAATTATAATAGTTGTTATAATAAATTTATAAATTATGTTCAACCATATTTTCAGTTTCATAAATTGTCACTTCCTTCAACACCGACTTGTCATACTAAGTGATGATCGTCAGTAGAGAACTCATCTTTTCAAGTAGAACGAACACAATTAGAAGAGATCGCTAGATTCATAGTTAGTAATGTTCCTCAGTGTTAGAGCCACCATGATTGATAAATTGTCACTTCCTTCAAAACCGACTTGTCTTAATAAGTGATGATCCTTAGTAGAGAATCCATCTTTTGAAGTACAATCAGAAAAGAATTAATCAGATTGGTAGATTCATAGTAGCAATGCTTCTCAGTGGTAAAGCCATCATGATTCGCTGAAAAAGAATAAAATTTTGATTACTCACTTGCATATCTGCAGCTGTTTCTCGCAATCACGACCATCAAACAGACACTGGGGGTTGTTGCACTCCTCGTTGCAGACGCCATTGGCGAACAGCGACCAGCAGTTGTAGGCGGTGCAATTGTGCCAGGGATTGATGCCCAGCGAGCAGTCGTTGCCATCGAAGTTGCACGCGTACGAATTGCACTCCTCGTCGCAGTGGTAGTTGCCCGATTTGTTGGCGCAGTTGTTCACCTGGCACTGTTCCAGTTGCCGCTTCAGCTCCAAATCACCTGGCGAGTAGACTATCACGGGTTGTTTGGGCGTGTGCGCGTTACGGCCTATACCACCTGTGCAATAGTCGAATTAGAATTAAGTTTTTATTAGAAAAAAATACACAAACTGAAGTATATGCAAATAGAACTGGCGGGTGATGGTGGTGTTAGTAAGATCAAGCTTTAAATTGCATATGTTTGTTCTAAATATTGGGGATGTGTCAATCATATGGGAAGTGATAGCCGCGAGCCGTAGCAGGTATCTGTTCAATCAGATATATAAGCTGCGTTCTCGTAGGTCCTGTTCGTAACGGTGACCGATTAGATTGGCCAGCAAAAAAGACTCTGTTCTCTGCTGTAAAATCACTTCCCGGTGGTTCGGAACCCACCTAAAACTGTAGGTCCAACTCATCAATCACCATCATCCAACTCATTACCCACGCACAGGTCTAAGACCTATGTGGGCTTCATCCTAAAAAAAAAAAATAATAATAATAAATATATAAAGTCAGGATTATAAAGTCATCAAAGTCAGGATTATAAAGTCAATCATATGACTTTAAAATCAGGTTTATTTACGTGTTAGAGAGAGAAAAAAACAAATACTCGTTACTTGTCCAATTACAAGGATTCAAAAAGTCTTAAATTGGTGCTAGTCGTCTTTATTTCTTATTTTTGATAAATATTCTATTTTTTAGTTTTTTATATATTTTTTTCAAAAGCTCCTTTCACATCAAAATTAAGCCTCACCACAACTAATTGATATAGTAATTATGGTAACTAGTGTACAAGATCGTATTTGCCAAACATTGGCCCCATTTTTCAGTAAACATTCTACGAATGATCTGACTTGTCTTACACTTCTTAACGGAAGTCTCCAAGACGTGATCTACTTCAAGTCAATGAATGAATGAATGAATGATTTATTTGCCATAAAAACAATACAATATATACACTTCATAGATGTTACATTCACATATTGTGGCACTACTGGCATAAGCGAACTTGTTCGCCAGCAGTGAGTTCAAAATCGTACAACATTTGATATGAAAACAAACAAATTAATATAAATAATTGAAATAAGATGTAATATAAACAATAAAATACATCTATATAAAGAAATATAATATAGATAAATTGATATTCTTAACTATGAAACCTATAGATACATTAATAGTTGGAAGTAAATTATGTAAAATTAAAATTACAAAAAAATAAATTACGAAACAGTAACATTGGCAGTATTTTGATATGTATTGTCAGTCACAACTACTCTGAAAAAAGGACCGAGAGATCAGAGCCATAAAAACCAAGACAAGTTCCTTTTGAGTTGAATTAACCTAATTTGAAGTAAATTTTTGTTTTCACCCATGCTTCTATTTAGCTATTGAGTTTATCTGTTAATCTATTGTTTATAAAGTGATTGGGAATTTTATTTGCGTAATATTGCATAAAGTAAGTGAATTGATGTTTATTTATAGATAATCTGGTGAAAGTTCTATCGTGAATATTGAGTGAAGACGGTCGTAAATTATGTAAAAGTGTGTTCAGTGTTAAAAGCTGTTTATTTTTATTAGTATGTGTTATAATTTTATATGTTATAATGCGAATACAATTTCAAAAAAGGAATTAGGAGCTTGTTCCCATTTTTCAGTAACCATTCCACGAACACTATAATATAATACACTCTTGTTGATCTGACTTGTCTTATACTCCTTAACTGGAGTCGCCAAGTCATAATCTACAAAAAAAATCACCCACCTTGGAAAGAAGGATCATGCACATCGCAGTTCTTGCCCGACCACGACTGAGGACAATAGCAGGCATAGTCTCCAATCCTGTCCTGACAGTAGGCGCCATGTTGACAGGGCCTGCTGGCACATTCGTCCCTAGAGTCCAGTTCACAGTGAGTCCCGGTTGTCCCCGCCGGACACGTGCACCTGTAGCCGCCACCCGTCAGTCGGGAACAGATGCCGCCATTTTGACAGGGGTCCGAGTCACAGTCATGTCCGAAGAACTCGCAGTTGCGGCCCGAGTATTGGGGCGGACACAGACACACGTGACCCGCCTCTTTCGCTTCGCACTGGCCGCCATTTTGGCAGGGGAAACTGTCGCAGAAGTTCACCTGTGAACAGGGCGGAAGAGGTGAATTCATTCATTTACATATAGAACATTCTATGAAGAGCTTCAATGATACATGCGGCTCTGGTAGTGCAGTTGGTTCGGGCGCTTGTCTGTGATAAGATAAGTAATTAATATTGTAAGTGATTTTCTCAAAAGAAAGCCAATGTACAATATACATGATTTTTTTTAAACAAGCGACTTAGACTGACAGGAGTAAATGAAAATAATTAATTTGAAGACACAAAAACTAAAAAAAACAACATCGTAATATTAGCATATTTATATATTATGTACCTACGTATGCTTTAATGGTTCTTTTTCCAAGTTACCAACCATAATAATTAATTGTAAGAATGACAACTATTACTGTTCTTAAGAATATGTAATAAAGAATATTGTCTATTGACTATAATGCTCTGGCCGGCTTCGTTTCCTGCAGCCTTGGGTTCGAATCTCATTCAGCCATGGATGGATACTCATCGTTCACCCATTCACCTCATTACCAACGCACAAGTCTCCAGACTCATGTGGGCAATGAAAAGACATACAATTATATTTGTATCGAAATCAAATCAAACTTTATTGCCAATATAGTGATACAAATGAAAATAATTCTTTTTGGTTCTTTTTTAATCTCTGTAATTGCAAAACCAAATTTTACATGAAAATGATGATATTCCAAAAATAGAACATTTTCAAGTAAATGAAACCAAAAATGGAACATACTATATTTTAGGCGGCGCCAGCAGAAGCCGAAGGTTGAGCGCTAGCAACGAGTCAAAAAATAGTAATCATTTGTGTGATCAAGCTTTAATGGCTCGAGAAAAAAGGAGTTAATACATTTAAAAAGAAGAAGGAAAGGAAGAAAAAATAGATTAAATTATGCTACCATGTTTATACTTGAAGAATGTAATATTTTCCTTGCAATATAATAATAACAATAATAATATTCTTATTTAGTCAAAATCAGTGGAAAATTACAATGAATTTTTTTTTCAAGTGTATACGTACAATTAATATTCACAAAGAAAATAGTAAATTTTTCTAAGATATCAATTTTATGGAAGAGTCGAAATAATAAGAGATATTAGAGGAAGTAAAAAATGTATTTTACTTATTTTTTCTGGGAATTCGTTGGAGATTTTTGGACCTAAATAGTTAATTGAATTTTGGGAAAGAGCTGCTTTGTGTGGAGGAATGATTATCAGATCATAACACGACTTATGTAAAAAAATATGTATAATTTTTCTTTTGTTATAATTTCTTTTGCAAGGAAATATGGAAATGAAAAAGTCAATAAAAAAAGTAAGGTTCTTATTACACAGAGCCAATGCAGTCGCGGTTGCGTAAATTTAAGCTAAATTACATCAGCTGAGCGTCTGAGCTCAATAATGTGGAAGTAATCAAAGACATTAACATGTTTGAAGCCATCAGCTACTTTATATATACTTGTATGGAATTGAGTAGCAGCATAAAGGAAGCGAAGTTATATTGTTAGATCTAAATTAATTAGCCAGTGCATGGCCACGTCATCTGCTACATGCAGTTTTTGTAGCCCTCCTGGGAGTCTTGTCAATGGGCATGAATCAATAATGTGGTCCATTGTTTGCTCTTGACCACAATCACAGAGAGGAGAGTCAGCCAAACCCCACCGATACATATTTTTCTGGCATCTTCCCTGTCCAGTTCTGAAACGGGTAAGACGCACCCACACCTGTCGGGGCATCTCAAAACCATTCACTCTCCTATTTGGATCAGAGACTAACTCTCTATTTCTGACTGCTACAGATCGCCAAGCCTCAGTCCACATAAGCTGTTCGCGGCGCATTACTGATGCACGTGCTCTCTTCAAAATGAGCAGCAACATGGTGCCGAACGCCGTTATCCGGCCTCCCGGCAGTAGCAGTGGTTATAGCTACTTTATTAATCAAATTTACCCGGCTGATATAATTTATCCGTGGTTACAGCGCACGACCGCGACTGTATGATAAGTCTCACGTGTTCCCAAGTAAATCTGGTGACCTCTGTATTAAAAAAATGAATATAATCAATGAAAGCACCAACCTTGACTTCGCAATGCCGTCCCATGTAGCCGGGTTTACAGTTGCAGTGATAGTTGTTGACCAATTGTACACAATCGAGGGTGCCTTGCAGACCGCACGGATTGGACAGACACTCGTTGATGTCCCCCTCGCACCTCCCGCCTACAAACCCTGGCGGACATTTGCACTCGAAGCCTCCAACCCTGTCCACACAGGTGCCGTTGTTGTGACAGGAGCCCGGCATACAATCGTCCACGTTAATCTCGCAGATTATGCCCAGTGTACCTAGGATAGAACAGCAGAGAGTTTGTGATGAAATTCAATTTCTTCATCATTGCCATGTTGATAAGAGGCAGGCTTCAACGAATATTCTGCAGAATGAGTAAAACATGGTAAGGAATTGGATGTGAGATTGAATAATTCCTCCATTATACAAGGATTATCAAGCCGGAGACATTCAGGGGGGGGGGGGGGGGGAGTGATAGACGAGTGCCGCAGCCGGTATCTGTTCAATCAGAGATAAGCTACGAACCTCCTGGGCGCTCTTTGTAAGAGTGACCGATTGGATTGACCAGCCAAAATACTCTGTTCTCTGCTGTAAAATCAATACCCGGTGGTTCGGAACCCACCTAAAACTGTGGTCTAAATAATCAATCACCATCATCCAACTCATTACCCACGCAAAGGTCTCAGACCTATGTGGGCTTCATCCCAAAAAAAAGTTATTTCATTCAAAGAAGCAGTCAGGAAATTGCCGATCGAAAAAAAGTTTGTATTGCGCTGCTGAATTTTAATTAAACATTACATAGAAGATAATATGTATTTTTTTTAAATATATAATTAGGCAACCCCAACACAATTTTTTTACAGGAGTTCCTTACATTTCTGCACCACAGTACACTAAAATTTTACCCGTATCTAATCTGTTTTAGTCAATTGTATTTGTTTTATCATTTTTTTCACTTGAAATTTATTGAACCAAGTTTATTTTTTTTTTCATTTATATGATGTCATGATTAAGGTTACTGTGTGTATTATTAATTGTATGATGTTGGGTTGCAGAAATAAATTATTATTCTATTCTTTTCTATATGCTCATGATTAGTGTACTATATTCAAAATTTATATTTTATATTGTATTTTATCTACGACCATGTCATAATGTATACATTACAGTTTCACAATTGATGCCAAAACAGCTGTCTTTTCGAAATGCTTTTTGAAACCCGTTGCATAATGAGCTCATTATAGTACAGGTTCTACATTATAACACGGGTTCTGGACCAATCAGAAGCATTTTTGATGGAATCAATATCGTAATTCAATATTGTGAAACTATCAGCTGATTTGATCAAACGGCTACACCAGCTGCTTTAACCTAACAATCTACTATAACTTATCGTATTTGAGATGAGAGGTTAGGTATCTCTGACAGTCACAGGTAAAATGAAATTGTTTTAACTAAATGTATACTAGTGGTCGTAGATAAAATAGTGTATGCAACGATTTTATTTGGCCATTAAAGCACTCGTGAGATATTTATAACACTCGCATTCGCTTGTGCTATAACTTACATCTAACTTGTGCCTTAATAAGGGTCAAAATAAAATCGTTTCATAAACTACTATTATATGCTCATGATTAGCGTACTACTCTTGTAAGAGTAGTATATGCTCTAATCATGAGCATATAAAATATAAATTTTGAATATAGTACACTAATCATGAGCATATAGAATAGAATAGAATAATAATTTATTTCCCAATTGTATAGTCCCAATTTATTACTATGATGTACGTAATTTGAAAGAAATAGACTACTAATAAGTTACTATTTTTTAGTTGTAGTAATAGTAATAGTTTACTGACAAGTCACCTGTCAACTGAGTGAATACTCACATATTGATGTAACGTGACAATGAATGAATAAATAAATTGAATCGGGCTAACTACTAGTTATAAATAAAACAACTATAAAGAGAATATTGTATATGTTGGTGTGAATGTATTGCACTAACCTGGCGGACAGGAGCAACTAAACTTGTTAATCTGATCGTGACAAGTTCCGCCATTTTGGCATGGATTTGGCTGACAGTCGTCGACATTCAGTTCGCAATTCTGTCCCTGGAATCCCTTGGCGCACTGGCACAGATAGGAGCCGACGAGATCCTGACAGGTGGCGCCATTTTGACAGGGGGCGGAGTCACACTCGTTGACCTCTTTGGAGCAGTAGCTGCCCGTGTAGCCATCTTGGCAGTGGCAGCGGTGACTGTTACCTATGTCTTCACAGGTGCCGTTGTGGCACAGCGCGTCTTTTGTTACACCTGACGAGAGATTACATTATTAATGAATTAGTAAGTATTTGTTGCTGTCATTACATACATTAAGAATTCAGAGAAATGAGATGCAGGAGGCAGTTCTACTAGAGACAAGTACAGAGTGATCTATGAGTCGCACACCACTGGTGGTAATTGAAAGGTAAAAAAATTTAATAAACCAAATATATCCACAAACATTGATTATATGTACAATAAACACCAATCACTTGAATTTTCACAACAAATGCTCAAAATGGCTGCCTCCCTCAGTACTGAATGCATGAATTCATCCTTGATTCCCTGCTCTTGAGAAAACGACTTGTTAACGAAGCAGTAAACTCAACAATACTATATACTTGAAGTATCCACTTCAATGGTGTCTAGATTTGTTGTACTAGATGGGATGCTGTCTTGCAGAAGCCATCATTCTTAATTTATTCAACGAAACTACATTTTACTGGAACGTTTATTTACATGTCGCAACTTAATGATCACTCTATAGCAGTGGTTC